>QRFJ01004476.1:0-22564 GCA_006176705.1 Cocos nucifera
GAGATTTTCGCATCTCTATGAAAAAAGTGTAGGGATCTAAAAAAATAGTAGGAGCTAATTTGTTTAAAAATAAAATTTCTAAATAAATTGATTAAGTTTTAATTATAATATCTAATTAGAAACTTTGACTCTCTACAGAAAAATGTTTGCATCCAACCCAGTAGCACGAATCCTGGACACCCATAGACTGATCGAACTAAATTACAAGGATTGACTCCGAAACTTCAAAATCATTTTGGGTTTCAAGAAGTTAACTCATGTATTGGATCAGGACCCTCCCACCTTACCCGCTCGTCCATCCGCTGAGTAGAGAGCATCTCTGGATAAGTGGACAGACGATGATAATAAGATCAGATACTACATGTTGGGCTCAATGTCCGATGAACTTCGGTGCCAACATGAAGATATCAAGACTGCTTGCCAAATATTGGCTCATTTATAGGAGATGTTTGGTGAACAGAGTCGCACAACCAAGTATCAAGTCACTAAATGATTGTTCAAGGCTAAGATGCATGATGGGCATTCAGTCCAAGATCATTGTCTAATGATGATCAAGAATATAGAAGAGCTTGAGAAGCTTTGAGTGATATTGGACTTGGATCTATAGAATGATATAATTCTGCAATCCTTGACTAATGCATATGGACAGTTTATCATGAACTACCATATGCATAAACTTCAAAATTCCTTGGCCAAACTTATGAACATGCTGGTTACCACTGAGCTTTCCATGAAAGATTCTAAAAACTCAGTACTTGCTATGGAATGAACTTTTTTCAAGAGATTCTTTTGGAAAGAAGAAGAAGTTTGTGAAAAAGCAGAAGATGGAAGGAGAAAAGAAGAAAAAAGGCAGAGCTGAAGAAGAAGGCCGCTGACAAAGGAACATATTTTCATTGCAACAATGACGGCCATTGGAAGTGGAACTACCCTACTTACCTGGCCACCCTAAAAAAGAAGGAGGCAGGTCCTTCTGAAGGTATGCTCATTATTGAGTCTAACCTTATAATTTCTTCAGCATCCAGTTGGGTGCTTGACTCTGGTTCTAGTGCTCACTTATGCACTTCTATGCAGGGTCTTGAGGATAGCAGGAGGCTGAGGAATGGTGAGATGATCCTACACGTTGAAAATGGAGCAAGAGTTGCTGCCATGACCGTGGGAACATACCCTCTTCAACTACCATCTAGTTTAGACTTATTTTTAAAAGACTGTTATTTTATGCCTATAGTAAGCAAGAATTTAATTTTTGTTTCTTGCCTTGCATTAGAAGGCTATGTAATTAGTTTTCTTAAGGACCATTGTAACATTCTTTATGAAAGAAATAAAATTGCAAATGATTTTTTATTAACGATCTTTATCAGTTACATGTTGATGCATCTATTTTTAACTTCAAGCAAAATATGAATGCCATAAAATCAAAATGTCCTAGGGATAGTCCTAATGATAGGTATCATGGCACCTAAGATTAGGTCATATAGCAGAAGATAGGGTTAACAAATTGGAGAAAACTGAGCTATTGAGCCCGTTGACTTTCGAGTCATATCCAATTTGTGAATCCTATCTTCATAGCAAAATGACTAAGCTCCCTTTTGTAGGATATGGAGAAAGGGCCATGGATCTTCTTACCCTAGTACATACAGATGTATGCAGCCCATTCGATGTGCTGGCTAGAGGCAATTTAGTCTACTTCATAACCTTTATCGATGATTTATCAAGGTATGGGTATGTGTATCTTATGAGACACATGTCTGAAGCATTTGAAAAGTTCAAAGAATTCAGACATGAAGTAGAAAAGCAAATTGAAAAATTCATTAAGGTTCTTCAATCAGATCGAGAAGGTGAGTACCTTAGTCGAAAATTTTTGGACTATCTTAAGAAAAATGGCATAGTCTCTCAATGGACTCCACCAAGAACATCTCAACTCAATGGGGTTTCAGAATGGAGGAATCGGACCCTATTAGACATAATCCGATCCATGATGAGCTTCACAGACCTTCCTGATTTTTTTTAGAGATACTATTTGTTAACTACAATATACTTACTGAATAGGGTTCCTTCTAAAACCATTCCTACCACACCGTATAAGATATGGCATGGTAAGAAATCAAGTCTAAGTCATCTCAGAATTTAGGGTTGTCTGGCTCATGTCAAAAGATAACAAGCGGATAAGTTAGACTTTAGGTCCTTTAGAGCTCGATTCATAGGATATGCTAAAGAGTCATTAGGATATTATTTCTATATTCCAGAAGATCACAATGTGATTGTGAGTCGACATGCCATCTTTCTTGAAAAATAGTTTATTCAAGATAGTGGCATTGGTAAGCAGATCAAGCTCGATGAGAAAGTCTCACAAGAACAACGAGCTAAGGACCAAATGAAACCAAATCAGGTTAAGCCAATTCATACACTACCTCCTCCACCTCGTAGATCAGAAAGGGTTTCCCATCCCCCTGAGAGGTACTTAGGTACTATTTCAGAGAATGTAGAGAAAATGTTCCTCATAAGTAATAGGATTCATGGTGATGATCCCAAAACCTATAACGAGACGATATCAGATATCGACTCCAAAAATTGATTAGAGGCAATGAAGTCAGAAATTGACTCAATGCACTCAAACCAAGTCTGGACCTTGGTAGATCCACCAGAAGGTATAGTACCTATTGGGTGTAAAAGGATCTACAAGAGAAAGATTGGTGTAGATGAAAATGTGGAGACATTCAAGGCTAGATTAGTGGCAAAAGGTTATAGTCAACGCGAAAGCACTAACTATCAAGATACCTTTTCGCCAGTAGCTATGCAAAAATCCATCCGCACATTGCTTGCTATTGCAGTCCATTTCGATTATGAAATATGGAAATGGATGTAAAAACAGCGTTCTTAAATGGATATCTTGAAGAAGATATCTATATGGAACAGCTGCTAGGTTTCACATCCAGTGATGATGATCACAAGGTATGCAAGCTGCAAAGGTCTATATATAGACTTAAGCAAGCATCTCAGAGCTGGAATACTCGTTTTAATGATATGATCAAAATGTTTGATTTCATCAAGAATGAGGAGGAGCCATGTGTCTTCAAAAAGGTCAGTGGGAGCACTGTTGTCTTCCTCGTATTGTACGTAGATGACATCCTCCTTATTGAGAATGATATTCCCATGTTGACCATAGTTAAAATATGGTTATCTAAAGAATTTTTCATGAAAGACCTAGGAGAAGCATCCTTTATTCTAGGAATTAAGGTCTATAGAGATAGACCGAATAGGATGCTAGGACTTTCACAGAAGATGTACATAGAGGAAGTACTAAAGAGGTTTAGTATGGAAAACTCTAAGAGGGGTTTAGTACCCTTCAGGCATGGCATTCATCTTTCTAAGAAGATGTGCCCTAGCACACCTGAGGAAATAGAATGCATGAGCAAGATCCCTTATGCTTCAGCAATAGGGAGCCTCATGTATGCTATATTATGTACACGACCTGATATAGCCCATGCCATGAGTGTCACGAGCAGATATCAGTCGAATCCAGCTGAAGAACACTAGACTTCTGTGAAATATATCCTTAAGTACTTAAGAAGAACTAAGGATATATTACCGGTCTTTGGTAATGGAGAACTCCATGTTTAGGGGTATACGGACTTGAACTTTATGTCCAACATAGATGATCGAAAGTCGACATCTGAGAGTCTGTTTGCGTGCAATGATGGAGCTGTCAGTTGGAAAAGTTCCAAGCAGACAGTGATAGCAGATTCCACCATGGAAGTACAATATATCGCTGCAGCAAAAGCTACAAAGGAGGCATTCTGGTATAAGAAGTTTGCTACAAAAATTGGAGTGTGCCATCAGATGCCATTCCTCTGTACTGCAACAACAATGGCACAATAGCTCTTGCTAAGGAGCTGAGATCTCACCAAAAATCCAAGCACATCGAGTGGCGATACCACCTCATCCACGATTACCTCGAGAAGGGTTACGTCGAGGTTAAGAGAGTCGACTCCGCAGACAATGTGGTGGATCCGCTTACAAAGCCGTTGGGCCAGCAGAAGATCGAAGCCCACCTTGAGAAGATGGTACTTAGATTTATTGCCAATTAGCATTAGATCAAGTGAGAGTTTGTTAGATATGTGTGCCCTAGAAGCCAGAATTGGCTGACACTTATAATACACTTCTAAGGGCAAAATTATAATTTTGAGTATAAATAATAAAATAAATTATTTTCTATCACATATGTGTATTTGGTGTCTGTGATACATCCCTTTAGTTAATGGTAATGATAATTCTTATTTTCAAGAGTTGAAAATTTAAGACAAGAATCTTCTTTATCAACTCACAAAATGCTCCTGACCATAGGATCATCATAAGGATGGTGATTGATCCAGAAGGTTAGTGTACAATCACTTTTTTATAGTAGATAAGTCTTGAGTCTATAATGTAGAGACATCGGAGCGAGAGTATAGGTACTCGTTAGAGAATGAGGGCACGGAGCATGACCACCTCGAGTAGTCATAAGGAAGTCTACCTTCTCATCGATGACTGACTCGAAGCTGCAGTGGTGTGTCTAGCTCTGACCTGAGGTGCATCGATAGTTCACCTTGAGGGTATTATAGTTTGACTACACCATGACTCGGTCTCCTAGCCATTTGGAATCCTGAGGTGTATGTTGGCTATAGCATGTTCATTGTAGAAATTGGATTGCACCAAGATGGAATCTATCTACCTCGGTGGGTGAGGAGCAGCCCTATGATGATCATGAGAATTAAGTCCATAAGCCCATAGTCATGGTAGAGAGTGAAAAAATAGAAAGAGTTTCTATTAAGATTTTCACATCAGACTTGAATCGAATGATTAAATCATATGATAGAAATTAGGGTTTGATGAGTTCACCTTCAGCCTAATCTGATCGGGGCTCAAGATAAAAGAACTTAATCATACAAGTAGCTACACCAAAAGATTCATTTTCAATTTTGATGGGTTGCCACCAAATACTGCTAGGTGTCACTAGTAGATTTTGGGAGCAATTAGAATGATTTAGATGATTGATCATTCTAGTTGTCTGAATCAGAAGAGTTCTGATCCATCGAAAGGAGTTTCGATGATGTTAATGATGGAGATCACTACATATCCAATTACCATACAGAAGTGAACCTAACAAGATCACACAAACAAGGGTTTGGATTTGGATATTATCAATTGGACAAACCTAGTTTAATTGATTTGAATTGGATTTAATTAGGTTCAAGAAAATCGTGCTAGCACATGATTGAGCCTAATATTCTCCTTTTTCTATCATTAAAAGTTATCTCAACTGAGCTAAATATGTTTGTGCTCACTCAGGTACCTTTACTTGGTCTGACTGGAGCTTGTTCAAGTTAGAAAAGGATTGTCTTAATTTATAAGATAAATTTGAGACAACACCTACCATTTTTCATCACCTGCTAATTCTTGTCCTTTGACTTTAGTCAAACATTGACCTTTGACCCTTGAACATCTGCCCATGTGTCATGCACTTATTGGAGAGCAGATAGGAGCTTGTCCCCTCCCTAAAAATTAGAAAGGAGGGGGCACATGCCTAGGATGGCATGCACCCATGGATAGGGACACTTGGAGTCCCATACGGATGGGACTCCAGGTTGCGTTTTGGATTCAAACTAGGTGACCCTCACCTATAGACTTTGACTAGTCTTAGGCACCACCTTAGGATGAATTTATGGGTCTCTCATCTGATTGGATCAGGTGATGTCATCCCACCAATCAGATTTAGATCTGATTAAATGAAGCAATGTGATTGGCCGGGGTGATGTGACATTGCATGGCGCAGTAGGGTCTATATAAAGACCTATCTGCACCCATGTTTCAGTGATTTCTCTCCTAACCATGCCCCAAGGCTGCTCCTCTCCCTCCTCTATGCCACCTTTCTGATCCTCTCTCTCCTCTCCATGTCCAAGGAAGTTGGGCCTTTAGATTAGTGTGATTTAGGCAAGAAAAGGCTGATGAGAAAGGAAGAAGGCAGCACTACTGCAGAGATGATAGTAGATCTTCGAAAGGAGTTTTGAAGATCCTCCAAATCAGATCCAGATCTAATTTTTGGAGATGAGATAAAGAAGGAGAAGATCTTCAGATCCAACATGAGTGGATATCGATAGAGACCAGGCACTTGCATGGCTAGATCCATAATCTCAAGGCTTCAGCACGATCATCAATGGGTAATCAGATTACCCAAAATCATGATAAAATTAATTTAGATTTAATTTAATTTAATTTTCTTGATTACCAAATCATAAAATCAGATCTGAGTAATGTCAAATCTGATTAGGATCTAAGAGAAAATTTTTGAAATATGCCTCTCGATCCAATCAGATCTGAACGAACCTGATATTGGAAAATCAGGATTTTTCTTCACAATATAGATGATCGAAAGTCGACATCTGAAAGTCTATTTATTTATAATAATGGAGCTATCAGTTGAAAAATTTCCAAGTAGATGGTGATTGTAGACTCTACCATAGAAGTAGAGTACATTGCTGCATCGGTGATTGTAAAGAAGGCATTCTAGTATAAAAAGTTCACCATAGAGCTCGGAGTGATGCCATCAGATGCTGTCCCTCTGACTGTGACAACAATGGTGCCATAGCCCTTGCTAATGAGCCAAAGTCTCACAAAAAATTCAAGCACATCTAGTGGCGATACCACCTCATCTGCGATTATCTCGAGAAGAAATACATCAAGGTCAAGAGAGTTGACATTGAAGACAATGCGCCTAACCTGCTAACAAAGCCATTGAGTCAGCAGAAGATCGAAGCCTACCTTGAGAAGATGGGACTTTGATTTATAGCCAATTGGCTTTAGGTCAAGTGGAAGTTTTTTAGGTGTGTATCCTAGAAGTCAGATTGGCTAAACACTTGTAATACACTCCTAAGAATAATTTTATATTTTGACTATAAATTAATAAAAGAATTATTTTCTATCATAGTATGTATTTAAAGTATCTGTGATACATCCTTTAAGTTAATGATAATGACGATTCATATTTCAAGAGTTAAAAAATTAAGACATGAATTTTCATAATTAACTCATAAAATGCTCTAGACCGTAGGATCATCATGAGGATGGTGATCAATTCGGAAGGCTGGTGTACGATCACTTTCTTAGGATAGATGAGTTTTAAATCTATGGTGTGGAGATACTAGAGTGAAAGTATAGATACTCATTAGAGAACGAGGGCACTGAGCATGACCACCTCAAGCAGTCATAAGAAAGTCTATCTTCTCGTTGATAACAGGCTCGATGCTGCAGTGGTGTGTCTGATTTTTTGACCTGAGGTGCATCAACAGTTCACCTTGAGGGTGTTATAGTTTGACTACACCATAACTCGATCTCCTAACCATTTAGAACTCTGAGGTATATGATGGCTATAGCACGTTCATTGTAGGAATTGGATTGCACTAATAGGAGATCTATCTACCTTGGTAAATGAGGAGTAGCCCTATGATAATCATGAGATTGAGTTCTTAAGCCCATGGCTAAGGCAGAGTGAAGATGATAGAAAAAGTTTTTATTAGGATTTCACATTGGACTCAAATAGAATGATTAATTCATATGATAGATGTTGGGTTTGATGAGTTCACCTTAACCCTAATCCTATCGGGGCTCAAAATAGAAAAATTCAATCACACAGATAGCTATACCAAGAGGTTCGCTTTCAGTTCGATGGGTTGCCAACATATTCTGCTAGGTATCGCTAGTGGATTTTGGGAGTAATTAGAATGATTTTGATGATTGATCATTCTAATTGTATGAATCAAAAAAAGTTCTGATCTATTGAAAGATATTTCAATGATATCGATGATAGAGATCGCAATATGTCTGACTACCATACAGAACTGAACCTAATTGGATCACACAAATAAGGATTTGGGTCTAGATGTCATCAATGAAGAAAAAATCAGGTTTTCCTACCACAGGATGCATCTGATCAGATCAGATTTGCAGTAAAATAATTTTAAAATTTTTTTTATGATCTGATTAGATCTGAGAGTTCTCAGATTTAATTAGATTTATCTAAAATTAGAAGTAAAATAAAAATAAAAATAGTGATAATAGTTATCACCTGATTGGGTAAATCATTTATCCATTGTGATGATCTGATGACTGATCTGAGGTTCTGATTGAGCCGTGCAAGAGCCTGGCCTCTATCGATATCCACTTGGATCAGATCTGAAAGTCTCCTCCTTCTGGATTTGATCTGTAAAGATCAGATCTAATGTCTTCCCATAGAGCCTTCAAAACAAACTCCGAAGGCTGTGCGTTCATCTTACGAACATCATCGTCTCTCGCTGATCTTCGCACTGATGGAACTTGATCTTTGCTTGTAGGATCTTTCCAACTCTTGGGCATGAAGAAGAGGGAGAGGATCAGATGAGGGAGGTGTGGAGATGAATATTTTGGTAGGGCTTCGCGATAGAGAAATCACTATGCACAACAGCTTGCGCAGGGCCCTATTTATAGACCTAGTCAAGGTCCCTTCGCATATAATTTTGAATAGGTCAAAGTATAACATGCAAAAGGACTCCCTAACTAATCTCCATGCCCCACCCTCTTATTTTTTTGATTTTGTCACATAAAAATCATAGAAAATGGCATGGACATAGGAAGATAATGTTTGGATGGTGCAAGCAACTTATCTCCTAGATATTTGATCTTATCAAATATGTTTGACTCATTCAAATCCCATTTGAATGGGATACCTCCACCCTATCCATATGGGGTGCATGGCCAAAGTGGGAGTACTCCCCTTATTCCTCACATAAACATCTAGGGGTGCGCATCCCTAGGAAAACTCCAAGGGGCGCACGCCCCTTATCCTTTAATTCTTGCATTTGGGTCAACATTTGACCTTCGTGCTGCTCTCATCTTATGAAATTAAGACAAAATCTTTTCAAGTCCCATCCAATGGATTTATGTCAAGTCCTAATCAAGTTAGAACAAGTCTTGATCAGACCAGGACTCGGTCCGATCAAATCAAGAAAAATCCATCTAGAATTTTCAGGAGAGGCTTGTCCAAAGTTCATCTCATGATTTTGGGATGAGCCCTAATCTAGCAATAACAATCCTTATCTTGTTTTAATCTTATGGGATTTAGTACAAGTCTTGATCAGGCTAGGACAAGGTCCAATTAGATCAAGATAAATCCCTACAGAGTTTCTGAATAAGCCTTATCCACATAGTCCAGAAATTAGCATGTCTTATTCTGTTTCCATTTGATGGATAATGACAAGCCTAAATTAGGTTAGGATAAGACTTTTCTAACCTGAGCAAGTTTCAATCAGACTAGGATAAATCCATACAAGGCTCTCAGATAAGACAAATCCAATTTGGCTCAATCGAGATGAACCAAAAAGATGATAGAAAGAGAATATTGGGTTCAATTGTATGCTAGCACGATTTTCTTGAACCTAATTGGATCTAATCTAAATCAATCAAATTGAGTTAGCTCAATTGATGACATCCAGACCCAAATTCTTATTTATGTGATCCAATTAGATTCAGTTCTATATGATAGTGGGACATGTCATGATCTCCATCAATGACATTATCAAAACACCTTTTGATGGACTAGAACTCTTTCGATTTATCCAATTATCATCAAGATAGTTCTAATTGATCCCAAAATCCACTAGTGATATCTAGCAGTATATGGTGGCAACCCATCAAAATTGAAAAGCGAACCTCTCGATGTAGCTACCTGTGTGATTGGATTCTTCAATCATGAGATCCAACAGGATTAGGGTTAAGGTGAACTCGTCAAACCCAACACCCATCATATGAATGAAATATTCGATTCCAATCCAATGTGAAATACTAATAGAAACTCCTTTCTATTATTTCACACTACCATGGCTATAGATTTTAGGACTCAATCTTATGTTCATCATAGGACTACACCTCCTCTACTGAGGTTGATAGATCCCATCTTGGTGCGATCCATTTCCTATAATGAACATGCTATAGCTAACATACACCTCAGAATTCTAAATGGCTAGGAGATCGAGTTATGATGTAGTCAAACTATAACACTTTTAAGGTGAACTGTCGATGCACCTTAGGTCAAAAAACTAAACACACGCTGCAACATCAAACTAGTCATCAACAAGAAGGTAGACTCCCTTATAACTGCTCGAGGTGGTCACGCTCAGTTCTCTCATTCTCTAACGAGTACCTATACTCTCATTCCGATATCTCCACACCATAGTCTCAAGACTCATCTATCTTAAAATATGATCGTACATCGATCTTTTGGATCGATAACCATCCTCGTGATGATTCTATGATCGAAAGTAGTTGATGAGTTAATTATGATAACACATGCCTTAACTTCTTAACTCTTAAGAATATGTGTTATCATGCCTATTAACTTAATGGATGTATCATAGATATCTTATACACAATGTGATAGAATAAATAATCCTTTAACTAATTTTAAGTTAAAATTATAAAAATATCCCTAGAAAGTATTTAACAAGTGTTGATCAATCTGGCTTCTAGGGCACACATCTAACAAACTCCCACTTGACCTAAAGCCATTTGGCTACAAATCTAAGTCCCATCTACTTAAGGTGGGCTTGGATCTTCTGCTGGCCTAAAAGCTTTATCAGTGGGTCAGTCGCATTATCTACGGTATTGACTCTCTTGACCTCGATGTATCCTTCTCGAGATAATCGTGGATTAGGTGGAACCATCTTCTTGAAAATCTTCTAACTTATAGTACCACCAGTGCATAGGAATAAACTTTTAGACGTCGACTTTTGATCATCTTTATCAGGCAAAAAGCCTGAGTCTGCATACCCCTGGACCTAGAGTTCACCATGCTGAACCTCTTCTATTTGAGAGATCCAGCATCCTCTTCAGTCTATCCCTATAGACCTTAGAAACAAAAATGAAGGATGCCTTACCTAGGTCTGTCATAGAAAATTTCTTAGATAACCATACTTTGACCTATATCAGTATGAAAATATCATTCCCAATCAGAAGTATGTCATCCATGTACAATATGAGGAAGACAACAACTCTCCCACTGACCTTCTTGAACATACTTAATTTCTCCTCATTCTTGATTAAACCAAACATATTGATTACATCAAGCATTCCAACTCTGAGATGCTTGCTTAAGTCCATAGATGGACCTTTGCAACTTGCAGATCTTTGTGATCACCATCACTGGATGTGAAATCAAGCGGTTGTTCCATATAGATATCTTTCTCAAGATATCCATTTATGAACTCCATTTTCACATCCATCTACCATATTTTATGATTGAAATATACTACAATGGCAAGCAATGTGCAGATGAATGGCCACTGATGAGAAGGTATCCTGATACCCTTTCGCCACTAGCCTAGTCTTGAATGTCTCTACATTCTCATCTGCACATATCTTTCTCTTGAAGATCCATTTGTACCCAATAGATACTATACCTTTAGGTGGATCTACCAAGATCTAGATTTAGTTTGAGTGCATCAAGTCAATCTTTGACTTCATTGCCTCTTACCAATTCTCAGAGTCGATATCTGATATCGTCTTGACATAAGTTCTAGGATCATCATCATGAACCCATTTCTCAAAAGAAATATTTTCTCTACATCCTCTAAAATAGCACCTAAGTACCTTTAGAAGGATGGAAAATCCGATTTGACCTACGAGATGGAGGAGGTAGTGAATTATGGATCGGCTCAGACTAATTGGGTTCCTAAGATTCCTTGGCTCGTTGCTCTTTGAAGACTTTTTTCTTGAGCCTAATCTATCTTCTGATGCCACCAACTATTTTCAAAAATGGTATGTCAACCCACAATCATATTGTGATTTTTCGGAAGATAGAAGTAATATCCTAATAACTCTTTAGGATATCCAATAAATCAAGCTCTAAGAAACCTAGACTCTAACTTATCCACCAACAAAAAATCCCAATTCTAAGATGACTCAAACTTAGCTTCTTACCATACCATATCTCATATGCAGTGGCAGAAACGATTTTAGATGGAACCCTATTTAGTAATTTGATATCTATCATTAAACTATGTTCCTAAAGAAACTATGAAAGATCTATGTAGCTCATCATGGATCGGACCATATCTAATAGGGTCCATTTTCTCTATTCTGAAAATCCATTAAGTTGAGGCATTCTAGGTGGAGTCCATTATAAGACTATACCATTATGCTTGAGATAGTCCAAAAATTCTCGACTAAGGTATTCACCTCCTCGATCTGATTAAAGAATCTTAATGGGCTTTCTAGTTTGCTTTTCTACTTCGTGTCTAAATTTTTTGAACTTTTTAATGGCTTCAGACTTATGTTGTATCAAGTACACATACCCATATCGAGATAGATTATTGATAAAGATAATAAAGTAGACATAATTACCTCTGGTCGGCACATCGAATGGGCCACATACATCTATATGTACCAGGGCAAGTAGGTCTACGGCCCTTTTTCATGTTCCACAAAAGGAAGCTTGGTTATTTTGTCTTGAAGGCATGATTCATAAATCGGATATGACTCAAAAGTCAATGGATCCATTAGTCCAAATTTTTCTAATTTGTTAATCCTATCTTCAACTATATGACCTAGCCTAAGGTACCATAGGTACCTTTCATTAACACTATCTCTGGATCATTTTGATCCTATGACATTCACATTTTGCTCGACGGACTCAATGACGAACATTCCTTCAGAAGGTCGTTTTCCTACTTGTTCTTTAGGCTGGCCAGGTATGTAGGACAGTCCCACTTTCAATGGCCATCAGAGTTGTAGTGGAAATACTTTTCCTTCTTCGTGGCCTTCTTCTTTGGCTCGCCCTTCTTTTTCTCTTCTATTTTCTACATCTTCACAGACTTGTTCTTCTTTCAAAAGACTTTCTCTTGAAAGAAGTTTGTTCCATAGCCAGAACTAAGCCCTTTGAACCCTTCAAAGTTTGCTCAATAGTAACCAGCATATTTATTAACTCAGCCAAGGTGCATGGAGCTTATTCATATGGAAGTTCATAATGAACTGTCCATATGAATCAATCAAGAACTACAGGATCACATCAATCTATAGTTCCTTATCCATCAAGACTCTAAGCTTCTCAAGCTCTTTAGGTCCTTGATCATTTTCCAAGCAATAATCTTGGACTAACTGCCCATCATGCATTTGTTAGATATGTGCCCTAGAAGCTAGATTAGCTAAACACTTGTAATACACTTCTAAGGATAATTTTATAATTTTAATTATAAATTAATAAAAAGATTATTTTCTATCATAGTATGTATTTAAAGTGTCTGTGATACATCCTTTAAATTAATGGTAATGACAACTCATATTTTCAAGAGTTAAAAATTTGAGACATGAATTTTCATAATTAACTTATAAACAGCTCCCGACCATAGGATCATCACGAGGATGGTGATCGATCTAGAAGGTTGATGTACAATCACTTTCTTAGGATAGATGTATCTTAAGTCTATAGTATCGAGACACCGAAGTAAGAGTACAGCTACTCGTTAGAGAACGAGGGCATGAAGTGTGACCACCTCGAGCAGTCATAAGAAAGTCTATCTTCTCATCGATGACTGGCTCGATGCTGCAGTGGTGTGTCTGATTCTTTGACCTAAGGTGCATCGATAGTTCACCTTGAGGGTGTTATAGTTTGACTATACCATAACTCGATCTTCTAGCCATTCGAAATTCTGAGGTGTATGTTGGCTATAACATGTTCATTGTAGGAACTAAATTGCACCAATAAGGGATCTATTTATCTCGCTAGATGAGGAGCAACCCTATGATAATCATCAGATTGAGTTCTTAAGCCCAAGGCCATGGCAGAGTGAAGATGATAGAAAGAGTTTCTATTAGGATTTCACATTGGACTCCAATCAAATGATTAATTTATATGATGGACATTGGGTTTGACGAGTTCACCTTAATCCTAATCCTATCGAAACTCAAGATAGAAGAACTCAATCACAAAGGTAACTATACCGAGAGGTTCATTTTAAGTTTTGATGGATTGCCACCATATACTGCTAGATGTCATTGGTGGATTTTGGGAGCAATTAGAATGATTTTGATGATCGATCATTCTAATTGTATGAATCAAAAAAGTTCTGATCTATCGAAAGATATTTCGATGGTGTCGATGATGGAGATCGCGATATGTCTCATTACCATACAAAATTGAACCTAACTAGACCACATAAATAAGGGTTTGGATCTGGATGTCATCAATTAAGCTAATCCAGTTTGATTGATTTGAATTAGATCCAATCAGGTTTAAGGTAATCATGCTAGCACATGATTGAGCCTAACTTTCTCCTTCAATAATCTTTCTGATTCATCACAACTAAGTCAAATTTGATTTGACTCATTCTTGTATTTTGAATGAATTTATTTTCATCTGATTAGAATAAGTCCAGATCAGATTAACTGTAGAATTAAATCCATTCATAGTCAAATTGGACTAGGATCAAAATTTGACCTAATTGAGAGAATTGAGGGTCACCTAATTAGAGGCTTTTAGAAAATTTTCTAAAAATCTTTTTGATCTAATTTTTGGATATGTGATAGAGCATGAGCATTCATTGGGTGTACCAAATTTTATAATTTTTGGAGGTGTCTAGACTAAGTTATGATAGAGTTTGATTTGAATCGATCTCTTGAGGAAAGAGTCCTAGACGCAGTGGACTCTTCCTTATCTACTAATGCTGCAACCTTCCAGATTGATTTTTGTTGTCAAAATCAGATGGAACCTAGGATTTTTGTGGAGATCAGGTCCAGGAGTCCCAATGGTTGAATAAATGAGAATTTTGATGAAAGAGAGACTCTAACATGGTGCTATGATTTTGTATAAGAACCCTTGCGCCAAGGATCTTCATGGAAGAAATAATTTTTCATACTCAAAGGCTATCACCCCTTCCATCTTCCATGCCCTCTCTGATCCTCTCTCTCCCCTTCTTCTATATTTCAAATGTTGGAAATAAATCTAAGAAGAAGATCCAATCAAATTTGTGAAGAGTTCAGCATCTATGCGATGGTGTTCGTGAGATGGACATGCTGCTTTCAAAAATTTTTTTGAAGGACTTTCAGATGAGATTCAAATCTAATATTTGAAAAAAAGATTCATGAGGAGAAGACATCTAGATCCTACCTGAGTGGATACTGGTAGAGGCTAGCCGCATGCGTGGCTCCTTCCAGAACCTCAGGATAGATTAGGATCATCACAAGGTAATCTGATTACCCAAAATACATGGTATGAAATTAATTAGTTTTAATTTTATTTTTAATCTTAATATAAGATCTTAAAGGATCAGATCTAAGATATATTAGATTTTATTATAATCTTAGAAAAAAAAATTTAAAATATTTTTTCAGATCTAATCAAATTTGAACGATCCTGTGTTGGAAAATAGGATTTTCCTTCAACTGGTGTCAGAGCTATGCTAGCAATTCTTCAGATATACCTTAGATTTAATTTTATATTTATTTATGATTTAATATTAAAAAAATTTAAATATCATATCAGATGTGATTAGATCTAAAATCAAAAAATTAAAAAATTAAATCATTTAGATCTAATATGTATGAGATGCATGACTAGACTAGGTATAGAATAGTTCTATGTGTAGTCTAGTATGATCATATATTTTATTTAATTAAATATAATTTAGATGTATTTAATTTTTATTTTTTTAATATTATAATTATTGTAACTAAATCTAAAAATAGAAAATAAAATTTTTAATTTTTATTTTATTTCATATGAGATATGAAATATGCATGCTTAGACTATTTATAGAATAGTTCTATAAGATGTCTAAAATAGTTTTAATTTTGATATGATCAAATTTAAAATTTTATTTTTTAAATTTAATATATGATATTTTAGATCTGAAAGTATGCATATTGATAATACATGAGACGTATGCAAGACATGTATTAGTTAGATCTTTTTATATGTGATATATGATCTAACTAGTTTTGTAGTAAAAAATTATATTTTTAATTAAGGAGTTCTCCACGGCTGTCCGATCATAAGAATAAAGTAGGGTTTAAAGACTCTCTCCTTTTATTTGATAGAGTGTTCTTACGGCGTGTAGGGGTGCTGCACGTTTATCCTTAATAAAAAATTAGAACTTACTTTTCTGCAAAACCCTAGATCCTAAAATTTTAGAATTTTTATTACATGTTTTATTCTTAAAACCAAAACTTAATTAAGAATTAAGATTATAAAATTAATTAGATCTAAAAATTATAAATTTTTAGATCTAAGATATATTCACAAAATTGGATTCAGGCTTGTGTAGCTCAATTAAGTCTAGCGGTTGATCAAATCGAATCAAAAATTGGTTAGATAGGATCAAAGAATGCTTAGATTTGATCAGCCTAATAGAATTAAGTCTGGGTCAAGATTGAATCACATTGAAATGTGACTCGATCAAGTCAAGACCAAATTTGGCTCCACGGTTCGAGCCTAGATTGTAAGCTAATCCAATTGGTTCTGATTCGATAATTTGGTATCTAAGATAAGTCTGACAGATATGAGCGACTAATTTTTAATTAGGAACTACTCGATCTAAATGCATTCTTATCAAGTTAATGGCATATCCCTTCCACTGATCTCACTTACCTGGCCATGTTGAAGTCGATCTATGTTCTTATTTAAAGGTGCTAACAATTCGATGCCACCATGCTAACTAGGTTAAGTCATAATGTGATGGTAAGTCAAGTCAAGTTTAAAAAGGCACTAAATTAAATTCTTTCTAAGAAAAAATATTAAGTTAAGGTCTTTCACCATGTAGATGTGCGAAGTCTTTTCGGGGTATAATTATTTCGGCTGGGACATAAGTGGTTCACGTTGCACCTGAAAAAGATGCAAACAATATGCTATTAGGCATTGGATTATAGGTTTGGAGGATGGGTTGGGCCTCAATATTCCTAATATGATGAGGGAATCCAATCAGGAAATCCAATTTATGTTAAATGATGGATTTGACTTAACTAAGGAGTGGAGAATATTTTGGGCATGGTGAGCTTCAATGAAAATTGGATGGCACCATGATTAGAAATCATTAGACAAGGTTTGTCCCAACTCATTGGTTGATCCATCATCAAATAATTAATTAGGTTAGGTGGTGAGCCAATTGGTGGGACCCGGCATCAACCCACTAGAATTCAATGATCCTAGAGAATTTCGCAATCTCTACCAAAAGTGTGGATCCAAGTAATAGTGGGATCTAATTTTTTTTAAAATAAATATCTTAAATAAAATTGATTTAGTCGCTAATTATAAATCTAACTAGACTTTGACTCTCTATAAGGAAGATGTCATGTGTCAACCCAATAGTCACATAATCCTGGACACCCATAAGACTGATCGACCCAACTATCAAGGATTGGGCTCTAAACTTTAAAAAAATTATTTAGGTTCCAAGAAGTTGAACTCAGTATTGAAATAGGATCCTCCCACCTTACATCCATCATCTACCTGATCAGAGAGCATATCTCTCGAGAAGTGGATGAATGAAGATAACAAAGCCAGGTACTAAACATGTTGGTTCGATGTCTGATGAAGCTCACCAGCATCAAACATGAAAGGACATTAAGACTAAGACGTCAAATATTGGCTCACCTTGCAAAGAAGGTTGTTTGGTGGAACAGAGTTGCACAACCAAATATCAAGTCACCAAAAGACTGTTTAAGGCTCAGATGCATGATGGACAGTCGGTCCAAAGTCATTGTCTGATGATGATCAAGGATTTAAGAGAGCTTAAGAAGCTCAGTGTCAAGTTAGATCAGGATCTATAGATTGATATAATTCTGCAGTTCTTAACTGATGCATATGGATAGTTTATCATGAACTACCATATGCATAAACTTCAGAATATCTTAGCAGAGCTCATGAATATGTTGGTTATGAAGAGAAATCCAGATTTTCCGGACCAGATTCATTCAGATCTGATCAGATCAAGAGATATATTTCAAAATTTTTTTCTCTTTGATCCTAATCAGATCTAGGATGTTTTAGATCTAATTTTTATTATTTTAATAAATTAAAATAAAATTAGATAAATTAAATCAAAATTTTAATTTATTTGAAAATGGGTAAAATCCTATTACGCCGATGAATGATCCATAAGCAGCGAAAGGTTTTGGAATCTAGCCATGCAAGTGCCTGCCTCTACTGGATCCACTCAAACTTAGATCTAGAGATCCTCTTCTTCTCTAATCACATCTCAAAAAATCAGAATTTGGATCTGTATGGAGGATCTTCAAAAAAATACCTTTCGAAGATCAGCAGTCGTCCTGTACAGCACGCAGACCTTCCTAGCTTTCAGTCACCTTTCCATCATCTAGATTGCACCAAACCAGAAAATCCAAACGCTCTTTGGATGTGGAGAGAGAAGGGAGAAGGTGCTTTGCATGGAGGAGGAGAGGAGAAGCAGCCTTGGGGCGTGGAGAATTGTGAATGCCTTTTGGAGTTGGCGTAGGGTCCTTAATTTGTAGACTAAGCGCGATCCAACTCCTCTTCTTTCCCAACCAATCACAAACCCTTTGTGAAATCAAGATCTAAATCTGATTGATGGGAATAGAAGTACCCCTGGATTTCTCCTTAGAGGGTGCCCTAAAGATCAATCAAAGTTGGTTCTTAAGAGAACTCTAATTGGAATCCAAAAAGGAATGGATCCCTGTTCAACCAGGGACTCCGGGTGGCATCCAAATTGGGCCATGCCAAGGTGGGCTTGGCGCCCTCCTACCCTTGTCAAGGTTTGGAAAAGGATAAGCCCCCACTAGCCCTCAAAGGTGCATGACACGTGGACAAAAGTCAAATGTCAATGGTAAAACATTGAATCAGTCAAAAGGTCAACTTTGAACCAAAGTCAAAGGACGAGAATGGCAGGTGGACCAAAAATGGCAGGTAATGTCTTACAATATAAGACAACCTTTTCTGAATTGGACAAGCTCCAGCGACAAAGTGAGGCCTCCTAAAATGAAGAACAAACTCCTTTGGCTCAGTCGGAACAACCTGTTTATGATAGTAAAAAGAAGAACGTTAGGTTCAATCGAGTGCTAGCATGATTTTTCCTGAACCTTAATTGAATCTCATTCAGATCAATTGAACTAGATTAGTTTCAATTGATGATGCACCAAAATTCCAAACCCTGTTTGTTGTGATCTAGTTAGGGTCAATTCTGTATGGTAATAGATATGGTCAGATCTCTATCAATCGACATGCATCAGAAACTCCCTTTCGATGATCAGAACTCTTCTGATTCCCCCGAAACAAAGCCTAAGGAAAAATGAATCCCCCCCGATTCAAAAAATTTTTTAAAAAAAAATCAAAAAATTTCTTAATTGCTCTCAAAACCACCAAGTGACACCTAAGCAGTATATGGTGGCAACCCATCAGAGCTAATATGAACCTCTTGGTGCAGCTATACCCTGTGGTGATTAAGTTCTTCTATCTTAGGCCGATCAGATTAGGTTAGGTGAACTTCGTCAAAACCCTAGTTTCGTCATATGAAGTAAATCATGCATTAATCAAAGTCCGTATGAAAAATCAAATAAAACTCTTTCTATTATTTCACTATGCATGGCCATGGAAGCTTCTGGACTTGATTCTATGACATCAATGGACTCTCCTCTACCAGAGGTAGATAGATCTCCTATCTGTGCAATCTCCGTTCCTAAATAGAACTATGTATATCGCCAACATAACCCTCAGGTTTTGAATGCAGGAAGATCCGAGTAATAGTGAAGTCAAACTATAACACCATCCAAGGTATATCGATGCTCCTCAAGAGTCAAAAGAACCAGACAACGCTACACTACTGCTGTCGAGCCAACATGATGGAGAAGGTAGACTCGCTCTAATACTACTCGAGATGGCACACTCAGATGCCCTTGTTACTCTAATGAGTTATCTTATCTCACTCTCTCCGGTGTCTCACACCGATAGACTCAAGACTCCAATCTAATCCTAAAGAGAAGACGATGTACAGCCAAACCTTTCAGATCAATCACCATCCTCTATGATCCTATGGTCGGGAGCATTTTAATGAAGTTAATAATATTAAATCATGTCTAAATGTTTCAAACTTCTTGAAAATATAATTAATCATTACCGATTAATCAATAGAATGTATCACAGACACTACTTCAAATACATCATAAGAAAATAGACCATTAATTATTATATTTTATCCAAATAAATTGTATTAAAAGTGTCACATTCGACATTTAGGTCACATCTACTCTAGACACATCCTATAACTCCACTTACCTAAAAGTCAATTGGCTGTACAATCTAAGTCCATCTTCTTCAAGGGCTTCGATCTTCTTGGCCCAATGGCTTTTGTAAGTGGTCTGGCACGATTAGCATAGGAGTGACTCTCTGACCTCGACATCCTTCTCGAGGTAATTCGCGAGAGAGTGTAACGCCAACTTCATGTGCTTGGATTCTGAGACCCTTGCTCTTAACAAGGCTAGGCACCTTATTTATTGTAGTAAGGAAGGAATGCATCTAATGGCATTCCCAATTTCACGTCATCATCTTGATCAAATCTTCCTTCATACCATCATGATGCAGCTCTGATTATATTCTGGCCGATTCCCTGTTCATGGTGAAATCTCTATCACCGTGTGCTTGAGAACCTTCAAGCTGATAGCACCAACCATTGACAAAAACAGACTCCCAAATTGTCGAACTTTGATCACATCATAAACGGACAAAAATCTGACTGGTATCCCTTGAACTTGAAGTTCTCCTTACAAAGAACACAAACATATATCCTTGTTTTCTCCAATACTTAAGGATACATTTCATAGAATCAGAGTTCTTCATGGATTTGACTGATATCTCTTTGATGACAACTCCATCAGCATGGCTATATCAGTCGTGTATATAACATTGGCATACATGAGGCACCTATACTAGAGCATAAGGGAACTCTTCTCATTGCTTTCTATTTCTTCCCCAAGGTTGGTCTAGGGCACATCTTGTGTAAATGGACAACATTCTGAAGAGAGTAAATGCCTGCCTGACTACAATCTATGGATTTTCATAGCTAAACCTTTTAGCACTTCTCTAATTGTACATCTTCTGTGTAAATAGACCTAGCATCCTATGGAGTCTATTCTCTTCTTATAAGACCTTGAATTCTAGAATAGAAGGAGCTTCACGTAGGTCTTTCATGAGAATTCTTGGACAACCATAATTTATAGTTGGTCATCGATGGAATATCATTCTCAATAAGAGATGATCAATCCACAGTACATACGGAGAAGACATACATATCTTCTCTATCTATCCTTTTAGATACAGACAAGTTATCTTGCTTATATTGATACAAAATATTTGATCACATCAATTGAAAGAGGTAAATTCCAACTCCGAAGATGCTACTTGAGTCCATATAAGACCTTTGCACTTGCAACTTTTGATCAAAAGTAACACTGGAATGTGAAACCTAGCTGCTGTCTAAAAGATATCTTCCTCAAAGATATCCGTTTCAAGAATGCCATTTCAGATTCCATTGCCATATTTCAATAATCGAAATGGCTGCACGCAAGCATGTAGCGGAATAGGATTTAGCATAGCAATACGCAAAAAAGGATATCCTGAGAGTCAATGCTTCATCCTGACTATACCCTTTTGCCACTATCCACTTGAATTGTCTCTAACATTTCATACTGCACCAATCTTTCTTCTTGATAGATCATTACACCCAATAGATACTATACTTCTATCGAATCTACCAAAGGTTCAGACTTTTCTGAGGCATCGAGTCAATTTTAACTCATTGCCTCAGACCATTCTTGGAAGTCGATATCGATACACCTCGTTGTAGGTTTTATGATATCAACATTAGCACTCACCTACCGAGGAATATTTCTCATTCCTCTGAAATAATACTATTCTTCAGAACCTTTCAAGGGAGAAATTTTTTTCGGATCTATCGAGGTGGGGAGAGTAGTTTCATTATTTGCTGCATAACTGATTTGTATCCAATTGGGTCCTTAGCTCTGTTCCTTGTGAGACTTTCTCATCAAACTTAATTCTTTCTCATGACGCTAATCTTGAAATAAACTATTTTTCAAAGAAAAAGATGCATGCTGACTCACAATCAGCATTATGGTCTTCTAAGAATGTAGAAATAATAAGTCCTAATACCTCTTTAGGATATCCTATGAAGAGAGTGTCTAAAGACCAAACATCTAACTTTAGTCCGTTGTTTTCTTTGACAGAGGACGACATCCCTAAATTCTGAGATACTCTGACTGGTTTCTTACCATGGCCATATTCTCATACGTTGGTAGGAACGGTCTTGAGCAGGAACCTATTCAGTAATATATATAGCAAGTTAACGGAAGAATACTCGCCCAAAGAAAATCAGAAGGATCTGTGAAAGCTCTCACGGATCGGACCATAATCTAAATAGAGTATCGTATTCTCCATTCTGAAATTCCTTGAGTTGAGCTGTTCTAGGTGAGTACTATGAGAAGACCTATCCATTTTTCTTGAGATAGTCTAGAGAATTGTCTCGAC
>QRFJ01004476.1:22589-36394 GCA_006176705.1 Cocos nucifera
AATGGTGTAGTCAAACTATAACACCCTCAAGGTGAACTGCCGATGCATCCTCAGGTCAAAGAACCAGACACACTACTGCAGCATCGAGTCAGTCATTGACGAGAAGGTAGACTTCCTAATGACTACTCGAGGTGGTCACGCTCAGTGCCCTCGTTCTCTAACGAGTACCTGTACTCTCGCTCCGGTGTCTCCACACCGTAGACTCAAGACTCATCTACTAAAGAGAAGCGATTGTACACCAACCTTCCGGATCAATCACCATCCTCGTGATGATCCTATGGTCGGGAGCATTTTATGAGTTAATAATGATTATTCATGTCTTAAATTTTCAACTCTTGAAAATATGAATTATCATTACCATTAACTCAAAGGATGTATCACAGACACTAAATACACATATGTGATAGAAAATAACCCATTTTATTGATTTTAGTCAAAATTATAATTTTGCCCCTAGAAGTGTATTACAAGTGTCAGCCAATTCTGGCTTCTAGGGCACATATATCTAACAATCTCCCACTTGTCCTAAAGCCAATTGGCTACAAGTCTAAGTCCCATCTTCTCAAGGTGGGCTTCGATCTTCTGCTGGCCCAACGGCTTTGTAAGTGGGTCTGCCACATTATCTGCGGAGTTGACTCTCTTGACCTCGACGTAACCCTTCTCGAGGTAATCGCGGATGAGGTGGTATCGCCGCTCAATGTGCTTGGATTTCTGGTGAGACCTCGGCTCCTTAGCAAGGGCTATGGCGCCATTGTTGTCGCAGTATAGAGGAATGGCATCTGATGGCATTACTCCAATTTCTGCAGCAAACTTCTTGTACCAGAATGCTTCCTTCGCAGCCTCTGATGCAGCGATATATTCTGCTTCCATGGTGGAATCTGCTATCACATTTGCTTGGAACTCTTCCAGCTGACAGCACCACCATTGCACACAAACAGACTCCCAGATGTCGACTTTCGATCATCTATATCGGACATGAAATCCGAGTCTGTGTATCCCTGGACTTGGAGTTCTCCGTTACCAAAGACCAACATCATATCCTTAGTTCTTCTCAAGTACTTAAGGATACATTTCACAGAAGTCCAGTGTTCTTCACCTGGATTTGACTGATATCTGCTTGTGACACTCACAGCATGGGCTATATCAGGTCGTGTACATAGCATGGCATACATGAGGCTCCCTATTGCAGAAGCATAAGGGATCTTGCTCATGCGTTCTATTTCCTCAGGTGTGCTAGGGCACATCTTCTTGGAAAGATGAATACCATGTCTGAAGGGTATTAATCCCCTCTTAGAGTTTTCCATACTAAACCTCTTTAGTACTTTCCTCTATGTACATCTTCTGTGAAAGTCCTAGCATCCTATTCGGTCTATCCCTATAGACCTTAATTCCTAGAATAAAGGATGCTTCACCTAGGTCTTTCATGGAGAATTCCTTGGACAACCATATTTGACTGATGTCAACATGGGAATATCATTCCCAATAAGGAGGATGTCATCCACGTACAATACGAGGAAGACAACAGCGCTCCCACTGACCTTTTTGAAAACACATGGTTCCTCTTCATTTTTGATGAAACCAAACTTTTTGATCACATCATTGAAACGAGTGTTCCAGCTCCGAGATGCTTGCTTAAGTCCATATATGGACCTTTGCAGCTTGCAAACCTTGTGATCAGTATCACTGGATGTGAAACCTAGCGGCTGTTCCATATAGATATCTTCCTCAAGATATCCATTTAAGAATGCCGTTTTCACGTCCATTTGCCATATTTCATAATCGAAATAGGCTGCAACGGCAAGCAATGTGCGGATGGATTTTAGCATAGCCACTGGGAAAAGGTATCCTGATAGTCAATGCCTTCGCGTTGACTATAACCTTTTGCCACTAGTCTAGCCTTGAATGTCTCCACATTCCCATCTGCACCAATCTTTCTCTTGAAGATCCATTTACACCCAATAGGTACTATACCTTCTGGTGGATCTACCAAGGTCCAGACTTGGTTTGAGTGCATCGAGTCAATTTCTGACTGCATTGCCTCTAGCCATTTCTCGGAGTCGATATCTGATATCGCCTCGTTGTAGGTTTTGGGATCATCACCATGAGCACCATTACCTACGAGGAACATTTTCCTCTACTTCCTCTGAAATAATACCTAAGTATCTTTCAGGGGGATGGGAAAACTCTTTCCGATCTACGAGGTGGAGGAGGTAGTGTTCTTATTGGCTCAACCTGATTTGGTTCCAATTGGTCCTTAGCTCGTTGTACTTGTGAGACTTTCTCATCAAGCTTGAATCTGCTTTCCAATGCCGCTATCTTGAATAAACTATTTTTCAAGAAAGATGGCATGTCGACTCACAATCACATTGTGGTCTTCTGGAATGTAGAAATAGTATCCTAATGACTCTTTAGGATATCCTATGAATCGAGCTCTGAAAGGACCTAAACTCTAACTTGTCCGCTTGTTGTCTTTTGACATGAGCCGGACAACCCCAAATTCTGAGATGACTCAGACTTGGTTTCTTACCGTGCCATATCTCATACGGTGTGGTAGGAACGGTTTTAGAGGGAACCCTATTCAGTAGATAAATTGAAGTTAACAATGAGTGTCCCCAAAGAAAATCAGGGAGGTCTGTGAAGCTCATCATGGATCGAACCATATCCAATAGAGTCCGATTTCTCCATTCTGAAACCCCGTTGAGTTGAGGTGTTCCTGGTGGAGTCCATTGAGAGACTATGCCATTTTCCTTGAGATAGTCTAGGAATTTCCGGCTAAGGTATTCACCTCCTCGATCTGATCGAAGAACCTTAATGGGTTTTTCAGTTTGTTTTTCTACTTCATGTCTGAATTCTTTGAACTTTTCAAAAGCTTCAGACTTGTGTCTCATAAGATACACATACCCATACCTAGACAGATCATCGGTAAAGGTAATGAAGTAGACAAAATTGCCTCTAGCCGGCACATCAAATGGGCCGCACACATCAGTATGTACTAGGGCAAGGAGATCTGTGGCCCTCTCCCCATGTCCAACAAAAGGGAGTTTAGTCATTTTGCCTTGAAGACAAGATTCACAAGTTGGATATGACTCGAAAGTCAATGGACTCAATAGCCCATTTTTCTCCAATTTGTTGATCCTATCTTCTGCTATATGACCTAATCTCAGGTGCCATAGATATCTATCGTTTGGACTATCCCTAGGTCGTTTGGCATTCACGTTTTGCTCGATAGTTAGAACAGGTACATCAATATGTAGCTGATAAAGACCATTAATAAGGAAACCATTTGCAATTTTATTTCTTTCATAAAGAATGTTACAATGGTCCTTAAAGAAGGTAATCACATAGCCTTCTTGTGCTAAGCATGAAACAGAAATCAAATTCCTGCTAGCTGCAGGCACATAATAACAGTCTTTCAAAACTAAGTCTAAACCAGATGGTAATCGAAGAGGGTATGTTCCCACGGCTACTGCAGCAACTCTTGCTCCATTACCGATGCGTAGGATCATGTCTCCATCCCTCAGCCTCCTGCTATCCTCAAGACCCTGCATAGGAAGTGCACAGATGAGCACTAGAACCAGAGTCAAGCACCCAACTGGATGCAGAAGAAACCGTAAGGTTAGACTCAATAACGAGCATACCTCCAGAAGGACCTTCCTTCTTGTTCTTCAGGGTGGCCAGGTAAGTAGGGCAGTTCCGCTTCCAATGGCCGTCGCTGTTGCAATGGAAACACTTTCCTTTGACATCGGCCTTTTTCTTCGGCTCTGCCTTCTTCTTCTTTGATCCTTCCACCTTTTGCTTTTTCACAGACTTCTTTTTCTTTCCATAAGACTTTCTTTTGGAAGAAGTCCGTTCCATAGCAAGAACTGAGCCTTTAGAACCTTTCATAGAAAGCTCAGCGGTAACCAGCATATTCATTAATTCGGCCAAGGAATTTTGAAGTTTATGCATGTGGTAATTCATGATGAATTGCCCATATGCATCAGTCAAGGATTGCAGAATAATATCGTTCTGCAGATCCAAGTCTAACTTCACACCGAGCTTCTCAAGCTCTTCCATGTCCTTGATCATTGTCAGACAGTGATCTTGGACTGACTGCCCATCACGCATCTTAGCCTTAAAAAGTCATTTCGTGACTTGATATTTGGCTGCGCGACTCTGTTCACCAAACATCTCCTGCAGGTGAGCCAACATTTGGCGAGCAGTCCCGATATCTTCATGTTGGCGCTGGAGCTCATCAGACATCGAGCCCAACATGTAATATCTGGCCTTATTATCTTCGTCTAATCCATTTTTTCCAGAGACGCTCTCTGTTCAACAGGATGGACGGGCTGGTAAGGTGGGAGGGTCCTGGTCCAAAACATGGGTTAACTTCTCAGAACCCAAAATAATTTTGTAGTTCCTGAGCCAATCTTTATAATTGGGTCCAGTCAGTCTATGTGTGTCCAGGATACGTGCCAATGGGTTGGACGCAGACATTTTCCTGTAGAGAGTCAAAGATTCTAGTTAGATACTGTAATTTTGACTTGACCAATTTATTTAGGGATTTTATTTTTAAACAAATTAGCTCCCACTATTTTCTCGGATCCCTACACTCCCTCTGTAGAGATGCAAAAATCTCCATGATTAATGATTTCTAGTGGGTGGTGCGGTCTCACCAACTGACTCATCACCTCACCTAACAGTTATTGGTGATGGGTTAGCCAATGAGTGAACAACTCTTGTTCAATGATTCTCTAATCATGGTGCACCCAAACTTGGTCTCTAATTCATGAATCTCACCGTATCCGAAATATTGATCCACTCCTTAGTTAAGTCAGACCCACCATTTGCATAGACTGGGTTCCTAATTGAGTCTCTCACCGTATCCGGAAATATTGAGCCCAACTCATCCTCCAGCCCATAGCATCCAATGCCTAATAGACATGGTTGCATCTTCCCGGTGCAACTGAGCCACTGTATCCAGCCGAGAACAATCAACCCCGGGAAGGGCCCGCACATCTACAATGGTGGAAGACCTCAGACTTAATCTTTTCTTAGGGAGAATTGATTCAGGTCTCATTAAACTAGACTTGGCTTAGTCATAACAATTATGACTAACCTAGTGGCATGGGTTAGCTCGGATTATTGACCACCTCAGATCAGAACTGTGTCAACAGATATGGCCAGGTAAGTGAGACCGGTGGAAGGAATATGCCATTAACTCGTACAAGAACGCATTCAGGTCGAGTAGCTTCCAATTAAAAATCCAGTCGGTCGTCTGTGCCAAACTTACCTTAGACACCAAATTGTTGAGCCAGAACCAATTGGGTTAGCCTACAATCCAGACTCTAACCTCTGAGCCTAATTAGGTCTTGCTTGATCGTGACTCGATCTTGACCCAGACTTAATCCTATTAGGCTGGTCAATTTAAGCATTGTTGATCCCATCTAACCAACTCTTGATTCGGTTTGATCAACCGCTTAGACCTAATTGAGCTACCCAAGCCCGAACCCAGTATTATGAATATGTCTTAGATCTGAAATTCTCAATTTTAGACCTAATTAATATTTCCATAAACTTAATTCTTAATTAAGTAGGGTTCATAAACAAAATATGCACAATAAATCCTAGGGTTTCAGGATCTAGGGTTTTGCAGAAAGTAAGTTTTGGGTTTCTGATTAAGGACGAACACGCAGCACCCCTACACATCATAAGAACACCCCATCGAATGGAAAGAGAGGGCCTTTAAACCCTTCTTCGTTCTTATGACCGGACGGCCAAGAGGAACGCCTTAATCAGGAACATTCAATACTACAAAACAATATCAGATCTATATCATATATCTCATATACAAAGTTAGATCTAATCATGGCATATTTTGCATACATCTCATGTATCAAATCATGCATATTTTCAGATCTAAATTATCTCATAATAATCTAAAAAATTAGATTTAAATTGATCTAATCAAAATAAATTCTAATCTAGACAATTATGTAGAACTATTCTACAACTAGTCTAGACATGCATCAATCATATCTCATATGATATTTAAAATTAAATAATTTTTATTTGCTATTTTTTAGATGTTATTATAACACTTATAATATCAAAAAATAGTAAATAAAAAGATCTAAAATATGATTTAATCAGATTAAATCAAAAACATGCAAGACTATTCTATAGAACTATTCTATTCTAGAACTAGTCATGCATATCTTCTAATCTTAGATCCAAATCATTTAATTTTAATTTTTTCTGATTTCAGATCTGATCACATCTCATGTGACATCTAAAATCACTTATTTTTTAATTAAAATAAATTTAAAATCAGATCTAAACAATTTTAGAACCATGGCTCTGATACCAGTTGAAGGGAAATCCTGATTTTTCCGGACCAGGTTCGTTCAGATCTGATCAGATCAAGAGATATATTTCAAAATTTTTCTCTTGATCCAATCAGATCTTGGGATGTTTCAGATCTAATTCTTATTATTTTAATAAATAAAATAAAATAAGATAAATTAAATCAAATTTAATTTACCTGATTTGGGTAATCCTATTACCCTGTTGATGATCCTGTTTGCAGCGGAAGGTTCTGGATCTAGCCACGCAAGCGCCTGGCCTCTACCGGTATCCACTCGGGCTGGATCTGGAGATCCTCTTCTTCTCTATCACACCTCCAAAAATCAGATCTGGATCTGATCTGGAGGATCTTCAAAACTCCTTTTGAAGATCTGCAGTCGTCCTTTGCAGCAGTGCAGCCTTCTTGCTTTTGATCGCCTTTCTTTGATCTGGATCGCACCAACCAAGGTCCAAAACTCCTTTTGGACGTGGAGAGCAAGGGGAGAAGATGGTTTGGCATGGAGGAAGAGGGGAGAGGCAGCCTTGGGGTGTGGGGAACTTTGATCTCAATTCAATTACTTTATTTGAGTTGGGCACAGGGTCTTATTTATAGACTGACTGTGATCCAACTTCTCTTATTCCCAACCAATCACAACCCTTTGTGAAATCAGATCTAAATCTGATTGGTGGGAATAGAGTCCCCTGGATTCCTACCTTAGAGGGTGCCTAAGACCAGTCAAAGTTGGTTTTAGGGAGAACTCTAATTGGAATCCAAAAGAGAGGTGGAGTCCTTGTCCAACAAGGACTCCAAGGCTCCTCCAAACTTGGGCTCACGCCACCCTTGGCGTGCGCCCTCCTCCTTGCCAGGTTCTGGCAGGGGGACAGGCCCCCACCAGCTCTCCAATAGGTGCATGACATGTGGTCAAAAGTCAAAGGGTCAATGGTCAACGTTTGACCAGTCAAAGGTAGACTTTTGACCAAAGTCAAAGAACAAGAAATGGCAGGTGACCAAAAATGGCAGGTAATGTCTTACAAATAAGACAACCTTTTCTGACTTGGACAACCTCCAGTCAGACCATATGAAGGCCTCTGATTGAGCACAAACTCCTTTGGCTCAGACAGGACAACTTATTTATGATAGCAAAAGAAGAACGTTAGGTTCAATCGAGTGCTAGCACGATTTCCTTGAACCTAATTGAATCTCATTCAGATCAATTGAACTAGATCAGTTCAATTGATGATCACCAGATTCAAACCCTTGTTTGTGTGACCCAGTTAGGTTCAGTTCTGTATGGTAATGGGATATGTCATGATCTCTATCATCGACATCATCGAAACTCCTTTCGATGGATCAGAACTCTTCTGATTCGAACAGCTAGAATGATCGATCATCTAAATCATTCTAATTGCTCCCAAAATCCACCAGTGACACCTAGCAGTATATGGTGGCAACCCATCAGAGCTGAATGCGAACCTCTTGGTGCAGCTACCTGTGTGATTCAAGTTCTTCTATCTTGAGCCCCGATCAGATTAGGGTTAAGGTGAAACTCGTCAAACCCTAGTCTCTGTCATATGATGTAATCATTCGATTCGAGTCCAATGTGAAAATCTAAATAGAAACTCTTTCTATTATTTCACTCTACCATGGCCATGGATTTCTGGACTTGATTCTCATGATCATCATAGGGCTGCTCCTCTACCACCGAGGTAGATAGATTCCATCTTGATGCAATCCAGTTCCTACAATGAACATGTCATAGCCAACATACACCTCAGGGTTCCATATGGCTAGGAGACCGAGTAATGGTGTAGTCAAACTATAACACCCTCAAGGTGAACTGCCGATGCATCTCAGGTCAAAGAACCAGACACACTACTGCAGCATCGAGTCAGTCATTGACGAGAAGGTAGACTCCCTAATGACTACTCGAGGTGGTCACGCTCAGTGCCCTCGTTCTCTAACGAGTACCTGTACTCTCGCTCCGGTGTCTCCACACCGTAGACTCAAGACTCATCTACTAAAGAGAAGCGATTGTACACCAACCTTCCGGATCAATCACCATCCTCGTGATGATCCTATGGTCGGGAGCAATTTATGAGTTAATAATGATTATTCATGTCTTAAATTTTCAACTCTTGAAAATATGAATTATCATTACCATTAACTCAAAGGATGTATCACAGACACTAAATACACATATGTGATAGAAAATAACCCATTTATTGATTTTAGTCAAAATTATAATTTTGCCCCTAGAAGTGTATTACAAGTGTCAGCCAATTCTGGCTTCTAGGGCACATATATCTAACTCCTTATAGAAACTTGTTTGCGCCCAGCTCCAATAGATGACATGTGGACAAAAGTCAAAGTGTCAATGGTCAACATTTGACCAGTCAAAGGTCAACTTTTGACCAAAGTCAAAGGATGAGAAATGGCAGGTGACCAAAAATGGCAGGTAATGTCTTACAAAATAAGACAACCTTTTCTGACTTGGACAAGCTCCAGTCAAACAAAGTGAAGGCCTCTAAATGAGCACAAACTCCTTTGGCTCAGTCAGGACAACTATTTATGATAGTAAAAGAAGAACGTTAGGTTCAATCGAGTGCTAGCACGATTTTCTTGAACCTAATTGAATCTCATTCAGATCAATTGAACTGGATCAGTTCAATTGATGATCACCAGATTCAAACCCTTGTTTGTGTGACCCAGTTAGGTTCAGTTCTGTATGGTAATGGGATATGTCATGATCTCTATCATCGACATCATCGAAACTCCTTTCGATGGATCAGAACTCTTCTGATTCGAACAGCTAGAATGATCGATCATCTAAATCATTCTAATTGCTCCTAAAATCCACCAGTGACACCTAGCAGTATATGGTGGCAACCCATCAGAGCTGAATGTGAACCTCTTGGTGCAGCTACCTATGTGATTAAGTTCTTCTATCTTGAGCTTCGATCAGATTAGGGTTAAGGTGAACTCGTCAAATCCCTAGTTTCTGTCATATGATGTAATCATTCGATTCAAGTCCGATGTGAAAATCCTAAATAGAAACTCTTTCTATTATTTCACTCTGCCATGGCCATGGACTTCTGGACTTGATTCTCATGATCATCATAGGGCTGCTCCTCTACCACCGAGGTAGATAGATTCCATCTTGATGCTATCCAGTTCCTACAATGAACATGCTATAGCCAACATACACCTCAGGGTTTCGAATGGCTAGGAGATCGAGTAATGGTGTAGTCAAACTATAACACCCTCAAGGTGAACTGTCGATGCATCTCAGATCAAAGAACCAGACACACTACTACAGCATCAAGTCAGTCATTGACGAGAAGGTAGACTCCCTAATGACTACTTGAGAAGGTCATGCTCAGTGCCCTCGTTCTCTAATGAGTACCTATACTCTCACTCCAGTGTCTCCACAATGTAGACTCAAGACTCATCTACTAAAGAGAAGCGATTGTACACCAACCTTCCAGATCAATCACCATCCTCATGATGATCCTATGGTCGAAAGCATTTTATGAGTTAATAATGATTATTCATATCTTAAATTTTCAACTCTTGAAAATATGAATTCATTACCATTAACTTAAAAGATGTATCATTACCATTAATAATGATTATATCATTTTGCCCCTAGAAGTGTATTACAAGTGTCAGCCAATTCTAGCTTCTAGGACACATATATCTAATAGGTTATTGTTGAGCTTTTTATGAAAGATTCTAAAGGCTCAGTACTTGCTGTGGAGTGGACTTTTTTCAAAAAAATATCTTTTAGAAAGAAGAAGAAGTCCATGAAGAAGCAGAAGGTGGATGGTGGGAAGAAGAAGAAGAAGGCAGAGCCAAAGAAGAAGGTCGCTAACAAAGAAAAATATTTTCATTGCAACACTAATGGCCATTGGAAGCAGAACTGGCCTCTTTACCTAGCTAGCCTGAAGAACAAGAAGGAGGTAGGTTCCTCCGAAGGTATGCTCGTTATAGAATCTAATCTTATGGTTTCTTCTGCATCCAGTTGGGTGCTTGACTCTAGTTCTAGTGCTCACTTGTGCATTTCTATGCAGGGTCTTGAGGATAGCAGGAAGCTAAGGGATGGTGAGATGATCCTATGCATCAAAAATGGAGCAAGAGTTACGGCTGTAGCTGTGGAAACCTACCCTTTGTGATTACCATCAAGATTAGATTTAGTACTTAAAGACTATTTTTATGTGCCTGCAGTAAGCAGGAATTTGATTTCTGTTTCATGTTTAGCATAAGAAGGCTATGTAATTAGCTTTCTTAAGGACCATTATAATATTCTTTATGAAAGAAATAAAATTATAAGTGATTTTCTTATAAATGGTCTCTATCAGTTACATATTAATATTTTTATTTTTAATATCAAGCAAAACATGAATGCCATAGGATCAAAGCGACCTAGGGATAGTCTAAACGATAGATATCTTTGGCACCTTAGGCTAGGTCATATAGCTAAAGACAGGGTTAACAAATTGAAGAAATTCGAGCTATTGAGTCTGTTGACTTTCGAGTCATATCTGATTTGTGAATCATGCCTTCATGGCAAAATGACCAAGCTCTCTTTTGTGGGATATGGAGAAAGGGCCACAGACCTGCTTGCCCTAGTACATATTGATGTATGTGGCCCATTTATTGTGCCAGCTAGAGGCAATTATATCTACTTCATCACCTTTATCGATGATTTATCTTGGTACGGGTATGCATATTTGATGCGACATAAGTCTGAAGCTTTTAAAAGGTTCAAAAAATTCAGACTTGAAGTAGAAAAATAGGTAGGAAAATCCATTAAGATTTTTCGATCAGATCGAGGAGGCAAATACCTTAGTCAAAAATTCTTAGACTATCTTACAGATAATGGCATAGTCTCTCAATGGACTCCACCAGGAACACCACAACTCAATGGGGTTTCAGAACGGAGAAATCGGACCCTATTAGATATGGTTCGATCCATGATGAGCTTCATGGACCTCCTTGAGTTTCTTTGGGGATATAGTCTATTGATCACTATTTATCTATTGAATAGGGTTCCATCTAAAACCATTCCTACCACACCGTATGAGGTATGACATGGTAGGAAACCAAGTCTGAGTCATCTCAAAATTTAGGATTTTTTGGCCCATGTTAAGAGGCAACAAGCGGATAAATTAGAGTCTAGGTCCTTTAGAGCTCGATTTATTAGATATCCTAAAAAGTCATTAGGATATTTTTTCTGTCTCCCGAAAGATCACAATATGATTGTGAGTCGACATGCCATCTTTCTTTAAAATAGTTTATTTAAGATGGTGTCATCGAAAGATAGATTAGACTCAAGGAGAAAGTCTCCCAAGAGCCACGAGCCAAGGAAGCTATAGAACCTAATCAGATTGAGCCAATCTAATCACTACCTCATCCACCTTATAGATCAAAAAGAATTTCTCATCCCCCTAAAAGGTACTTAGGTACTATTTCATAGGACGTAAAGGAAATGTTCTTCATGAAAAATGGGGTTCATGGTGATGATCCCAAAATCTATGATGAGATGATATCAGATATCGACTCCAAGAAATAGTTAGAGGCAATAAAGTTAGAGATTGATTCAATACACTCAAACCAAGTCTGGACCTTGGTGAATCCACCTGAAGGTATAGTATCTATGGATGTAAATGGATCTTCAAGAAAAAGATAGGTGCCAATGAAAATGTAGAGACATTCAAAACAAGACACGTAGCGAAAGAATATAGTCAGTGCGAAGGCATTGACTATCAGGATACTTTTTCACCAGTAGATATGCTCAAATCCATCTGCACATTGCTTGCTGTTGCAGCCTATTTCAATTATGAAATAAGACAGATGGATGTGAAATGGTGTTCTTAAATGAACATCTTGAGGAAGATATCTGTATAGAACAGCCACTAGGTTTCATATCCAGTGATAATGATCATAATGTATCTAAGCTGCAAAGATCCACATATGGACTTAAGCAAGCATCTCAGAGTTGGAATGCTCATTTCAATGATGTGATCAAATCGTTTGGATTCATTAACAATAAGGAGGAGCCCTGTGTTTTCAAAAAGATCAGTGGAAGTGCTATTGTCTTTCTCGTACTATACATGGATGACATCCTCCTAATTGGATATGATATTCTCACATTGACTATGGTCAAAATATGGTTATCAAAGGAGTTCTCTATGAAAGATCTAGGAGAAGCATCCTTTATTTTGAAAATTAATGTTTATAGGGATAGACCGAATAGGATGCTAGGTCTCTCACAAAAAATGTACATAGAGGAGGTGCTAAAAAGGTTTAGCATGGAAAACTCCAAGAGGGGTTTAGTGCCCTTCAGACATGGCATTCATCTCTCAAAAAAGATGTGTCCCAACACACCTGAGGAGATTGAATGCATGAGCAAGATTCCTTATGCTTCAGCAATAGAGAGACTCATGTACGCCATGCTATGTATGCGACCTGATATTGCCCATGTTGTGAGTGTCACAAGCAGATATTAATCGAATCTAGATGAAGAGCTCTAGACTTTTGTGAAATGTATCCTTAAGTACTTGAGAAGGACTAAGAATATGTTTCTAGTCTTTGGTAATGGAGAACTCCAGGTCCAAGGGTATACAGACTTGGATTTTATGTCCAATATAGATGATCGAAAATCGACATCTAAAAGTCTGTTTGTGTGTAATGGTGGTGCTGTTAGCTGGAAGAGTTCCAAGCAGACTGTGATACCATGGAAGCAGAGTACATCGCTGCATCAGAAGCTGCAATGGAGGCATTCTGGTATAAAAAGTTTGCTGCAGAGCTTAGAGTGATTCATCAGATGCCATCCCTCTATACTGCGGTAATAATGGTGCCATAGCCCTAGCTAAGAAGTCGAGATCTCATCAAAAATTCAAGCACATCGAGCGGCGATACCACCTCATTTGTGATTACCTCGAGAAGGGATACATCAAGGTCAAGAGAGTCAACACTGCTGATAATGCGGCTGATCCGCTGATAAAGCCATTGAGCCAATAGAAGATCAAAGCCCATCTTGAGAAGACGGGACTTAGATTTGTTGCCAATTAGCTTTAGCTCAAGTGGGAGTTTGTTAGATATGTGCTCTAGAAGCCAGATTGGCTAAATACTTGTAATACACTTCTAAGGATAATTTTATAATTTTGATTATAAATTAATAAAAAAGATTATTTTCTGTCATAGTGTATATTTAAAGTATCTGTGATACATCCTTTGAGTTAATGATACTGACAATTCATATTTTCAAGAGTTGAAAATTCAAGACATGAATTTTCATAATTAACTCATAAATAGCTTCCGATAGTAGGATCATCACGAGGATGGTGATTGATCTAGAAGGTTGGTGTGCGATCGCTTTCTTAGGATAGATGTATCTTGAGTCTACGGTGTGAATGAGGGCACTGGGCATGACCACCTCAAGCAGTCATAAGGAAGTCTACCTTCTCATCGATGACTG
>QRFJ01004477.1:0-56940 GCA_006176705.1 Cocos nucifera
GGCGAGAGATAGATTCACAGTGGATATGACGTCGGAAGTCAAGAAACTCAAATAGCCCGTTTTTTCTCCAATTTGTTTGATCTATTCTGCTAATAATACCTAGTCTGCAGGTGCCATAATATCTGCGTTTAGACTATCCCTAGGTCGTTTGGCATTCACGGTTTTGCTCGATAGTTAAAATAGGTACATCAATATGTAGCTGATAAAGACCATTAATGAAGGAAACCATTTGCAATTTTTATTTGTCTTTCAATAAAGAATGTTACAATGGTCCTTAAAGACAGGTGATCAACATAAAACTCTTGTGCTAGCATCGACCCGCACACTCAAATTCCTGCTAAGCTGCAGGCACAAATAACATGTCTTTCAAAACTAAGTCTAAACCAGATGGTAATCGAAGAGGTATGTTTCCCACAGCTACTGCGCAACTCTTGCTCCATTACCGACACGTAAGGATCATGTTCTCCATCCCTCAGCCCCCTGCTTATCTCAAACCTGCATGGAAGTGCACCAGAATGAGCACTAAGAACCAGAGTCAAGCACCAACTAAATGCAGAAGACAACCGTAAGGTTAGACTCAATAACGAGCATACCATCAGAAGGACCTTCCCTTCTTTGTTCTTCCAGGGTGGCCAGGTTAAGTAGGGCAGTTCCGCTTTCATGGCTTGTTTTGCTGTTGCAAATGGAAAACACTTATTTCTTTTGCTATCGGCCTTTTTCTTCGGCTCTGCCTTCTTCTTCTTTGCTCCTTCCACCTTTTGCTTTTTCACAGACTTCTTTTTCTTCCAGAAGACTTCTTTTGGAAAAAGTCCGTTCCATAGCAAGAATTGAGCCTTTAGAAACCTTTCCATAGAAGCTCAGCGGTAACCAGCAATATTCATTTAATTCGGCCAAGGAATTCTGAAGTTTAGCATGTGGTAATTCAATGATGAATTGCCCATATGCATCAGTCAGGATTGTAGAACATAATATTATTCTGCAGGTCAATCCAACTTCACACCGAGCTTCTCAAGCTCTTCCATGTCCTTGATCATTGTCAGACAGTGATCTTGGATTGACTGCCCATCACGCATCTTAGCCTTAAAAAGTCATTTCATGACTTGATATTTGGCTGCGTGACTCTGTTCACCAAACATCTCCTGCAGGTGAGCCAACATTTGGCGTGCAATCCCGATATCCTCATGTTGGCGCTGGAGCTCATCAGACATCGAGCCCAACATGTAATATCTAGCCTTATTATTTCGTCTATCCATTTTTCCAGAGACGCTCTCTGATCAATAGATGGACGGGCTGGTAAGGTGGGAGGGTCCTGATCCAAAACATGAGTTAACTTCTCAGAACCCAAAACAATTTTGTAGTTCCTGAGCCAATCTTTATAATTAGCTCTGGTCAGTCTATGTGTGTCCAGAATACGTGCCAATGGATTGGATGTAGACATTTTCCTGTAGAGAGTCAAAGATTCTAGTTAGATATTGTAATTTTGACTTGACCAATTTGTTTAGGGATTTTATTTTTAAACAAATTAGCTCCCACTATTTTCTCGGATCCCTACACTCCCTCTGTAGAGATGCGAAAATCTCCACGATTAATGATTTCTAGTGGGTGGTGCGGTCTCACCAACTGACTCATCACCTCACCTAACAGTTATTGGTGATGGGTTAGCCAATGAGTGAACAACTCTTGTTCAATGATTCTCTAATCATGGTGCACCCAAACTTGATCTCTAATTCATGAATCTCACCGTATCCGGAATATTGATCCACTCCTTAGTTAAGTCAGACCCACCATTTGCATAGACTGGATTCCTAATTGAGTCTCTCACCGTATTCGGAATATTGAGCCCAACTCATCCTCCAGCCCATAGCATCCAATGCCTAATAGATATGGTTGCGTCTTCCCGGTGCAACTGAGCCACTGTATCCAGCCGAGAACAATCAACCCCGGGAAGGGCCCGCACATCTACAATGGTGGAAGACCTCAGACTTAATCTTTTCTTAGAGAGAATTGATTCAGGTCTCATTAAACTAGACTTGGCTTAGTCATAACAATTATGATTAATCTAGTGGCATGGGTTAGCTCGGATTATTGACCACCTCATATCAGAACTGTGTCAATAGATATGGCCAGGTAAGTGAGACCGGTGGAAGGAATATACCATTAACTCGTACAAGAACGCATTCAGGTCGAGTAGCTTCCAATTAAAAACCAGTCGGTCGTATGTGCCAAACTTACCTTAGACACCAAATTGTTGAGTCAGAACCATTTGGTTAGCCTACAATCCAGACTCTAACCTCTGAGCCTAATTAGGTCTTGCTTGATCGTGACTCGATCTTGACCCAGACTTAATCCTGTTAGGCTGGTCAATTTAAGCATTGTTGATCCCATCTAACCAACTCTTGATTCGGTTTGATCAACCGCTTAGACCTAATTGAGCTACCCAAGCCCGAACCCAGTATTATGAATATGTCTTAGATCTGAAATTCTCAATTTTAGACCTAATTAATATTCCATGAACTTAATTTTTAATTAAGTATGGTTCATAAAGAAAATATGCACAATAAATCCTAGGGTTTCAGGATCTAGGGTTTTGCAGAAAGTAAGTTTTGGGTTTCTGATTAAGGACGAACGCGCAGCACCCCTACACGCCATAAGAACACCCCATCGAATAGGAATAGAGGGCCTTCAAATCCTTCTTCGTTCTTATGACCGGACGGCCAAGAGGAACGCCTTAATCAGGAACATTCAATACTACAAAACAGTATCAAATCTATATCATATATCTCATATACAAAGTAGATCTAATCATGGCATATTTTGCATACATCTCATGTATCGAATCATGTATGTTTTCAAATCTAAATTATCTCATAATAATCTGAAAATTAGATTTAAATTGATCTTATCAAAATAAACCCTAATCTAGACAACTATGTAGAACTATTCTACAACTAGTCTAGACATGCATCAATCACATCTCATATGATGTTTAAAATTAAATAATTTTATTTGTTGTTTTTCAGATGTTATTATAACCATTATAATATCAAAAAACTGTAAATAAATGGATCTAAAATATGGGTTAATCAAATTAAATTGAAAACATGCAAGATTATTCTATAGAACTATTCTATTCTAGAACTAGTCATGCATATCTTCTAATCTTAGATCCTAATCATTTAATTTTAATTTTTTCTGATTTCAGATCTGATCACATCTCATGTGACATCTGAAATCAATTATTTTCTGATTAAAATAAATTTAAAATCAGATCTAAACATTTTTAGAACCATGGCTCTGATACCAGTTGAAGGAAAATCCTGATTTTCCGGTCCAAGGTTCGTTCAGATCTGATCAGATCAAGAGATTATTTCAAAAATTTTCTCTTTGATCTGTATCAGATCTGGGATGTTTCAGATCTGATTAATATTATTTTAATAAATAAAATAAATAAGAATAAATTAAATCAAATTTAATTTACCTGATTTGAGTAATCCTATTACCCTGTTGATGATCCTGTATGCAGCGGAAGGTTCTGGATCTAGCCACGCAAGCGCCTGGCCTCTACCGGTATCTACTCGGGCTGGATCTGGAGATCCTCTTCTTCTCTATCACGTCTCCAAAAATCAGATCTGGATCTGATCTGGAGGATCTTCAAAACTCCTTTTGAAGATCAGCAGTCGTCCTTTGCAGCAGCGCAGCCTTCTTGCTTTTGAATCGCCTTTCTCTTGCTTGAATCGCACCAACAAAAATCCAAAACTCCTTTTGGACGTGGAGAGCAAGGGGAGAAGGTGGTTTGGCATGGAGGGGAGAAGCAACCTTGGGGCGTATGGAAACTCTTAGCTTCAATCTCATGTCAATCTGAGTTGGGTACAGGGTCTTATTTATAGACTAGCTGTGATCCAACTCCTCTTCTTCCCAACCAATCACAACCCTTTGTGAAATCAGATCTAAATCTGATTGGTGGGAATAGAGTCCCCTGGATTCCTCCTTAGAGGGCGCCTAAGACCAGTCAAAGTTGGTTCTTAGAAGAACTCTAATTGGAATCCAAAAAGGAGATGGAGTCCTTGTCCAACAAGGACTCCTAGGCGCCTCCAACTTGGGCACACGCCTAGGGTGGCATGCGCCCTTCTCCTTGCCAGGTTCTGGCAGGGGGACAGGCCCCCACCAGCTCTCCAATAGGTGCATGACATGTGGTCAAAAGTCAAAGTGTCAATGGTCAACGTTTGACCAGTCAAAGGTAGACTTTTGACCAAAGTCAAAGAACAAGAAATGGCAGGTGACCAAAAATGGCAGGTAATGTCTTACAAAATAAGACAACCTTTTCTGACTTGGACAACCTCCAGTCAGACCATATGAAGGCCTCTGATTGAGCACAAACTCCTTTGGCTCAGACAGGACAACTTATTTATGATAGCAAAAGAAGAACGTTAGGTTCAATCGAGTGCTAGCACGATTTCCTTGAACCTAATTGAATCTCATTCAGATCAATTGAACTAGATAAGTTCAATTGATGATCACCAGATTCAAACCCTTGTTTGTGTGACCCAGTTAGGTTCAGTTCTGTATGGTAATGGGATATGTCATGATCTCTATCATCGATATCATCGAAACTCCTTTCGATGGATCAGAACTCTTCTGATTCGAACAGCTAGAATGATCGATCATCTAAATCATTCTAATTGCTCCCAAAATCCACCAGTGACACCTAGCAGTATATGGTGGCAACCCATCAGAGCTGAATGCGAACCTCTTGGTGCAGCTACCTGTGTGATTAAGTTCTTCTATCTTGAGCCCCGATCAGATTAGGGTTAAGGTAAACTCGTCAAACCCTAGTTTCTGTCATATGATGTAATCATTCGATTCGAGTCCAATGTGAAAATCTAAATAGAAACTCTTTCTATTATTTCACTCTGACATGGTCATGGGCTTCTGGACTTGATTCTCATAATTATCATAGGGCTACTCCTTTACCACCGAGGTAGATAGATTCCATCTTGATGCCATCCAGTTCCTACAATGAACATGCTATAGCCAACATACACCTCAGGGTTCCATATGGCTAGGAGACCGAGTAATGGTGTAGTCAAACTATAACACCCTCAAGGTGAACTGCCGATGCACCTCAGGTCAAAGAACCAGACACACTACTGCAGCATCGAGTCAGTCATTGACGAGAAGGTAGACTCCTTAATGACTACTCGAGGTGGTCACGCTCAGTGCCCTCGTTCTCTAACGAGTACCTGTACTCTCGCTCCGGTGTCTCCACACCGTAGCTCAAGCCTCATCTACTAAAGAGAAGCGATTGTACACTAACCTTCCGGATCAATCACCATCCTCGTAATGATCCTATGGTCAGGAGCAATTTATGAGTTAATAATGATTATTCATGTCTTAAATTTTCAACTCTTGAAAATATGAATTATCATTGCCATTAACTCAAAGGATGTATCACAGACACTAAATACACATGTGATAGAAAATAACCCATTTATTGATTTTAGTCAAAATTACAATTTTGCCCTTTGAAGTGTATTACAAGTGTTAGCCAATTCTGGCTTCTAGGGCACATAGATCTAACATGGGCGGCATAAGCGAGGAGGAATTTTGATTGCAACAAACTCTATCAAATAGAGTTTGATTTCAAAACAACTCTCCAAATTTGACTTGATCCATAACCACTTGCCATGTAAGAAAGAAGGGATGGATATGGGCTTGCGTGAAGGCCTAGAAAGAGGCTTTTCCATGCACAAAATTAAGGAGAAGAGGGCATGGGGGCATTGGGGCTAAGGTAGCGCAAGGAGGGAATCTTAGTCTTACTAGGATTCCATATTTGACATGGTCAAATATGGTTTCTCCAACCAAATTAAACTAGAAATAAATCAACCCAATTAAAATAGATCTTAACCTAATTAAGAATCTAATTAAATCAGATTAAATTATATTCAAATCTTAATTAATTTTTTAATTAAATTAGAAATTGGGTTGATCCAAGTCCTAATTGAACTAAGACTAGTTCTTCCTTGTAATTGGCTAATCTAATAAACTAATTGGACTTGATCCAATCAAGCCTAAACCAAATCTAATTAAATCATATTTAACTAGACTTAATTTCAGCCCTCTGGCTTAATCAAATTAAGCCAATTAACAATCTTATTGCTAATCGATCCTCCTGCAACACTTGCACTAAATTAAACATCAATTATATTGATCATTTAACCCTAGAATGATCTTTAATCGTTGATCAACTATTCGATCAGATCGTGAACTCTAATATGTGTGACCCCATAGGTCCGAGCCTAAACCGGTAGCATAGGAATAAATTTCTGTACCAATCGAAGTGACATCTAGCAATGGTACCCGATGACCGGATAGGTCGAGTGTGTAGAATAACATCCTTAGAACCCATGTGAATATAGTTTCCATATAAATCATTCCCTTGACCAAAATGCTTGTAGGACACCTCAGAGTTCAACTGTCAACTTTGATCAGGCTATCCACATTGTATTTCAAAATACCAAATCCATCTCATGGATTATCCTGGCCAAGGTTTTGCTATATTGAAATACAGTAATACATTCTTCTCCAACTCGTGGAGTGGTCAATCCCATCTTGATCACACACCGACTTCGCAAGTACTTGACTATGTTCAGAAACCTTCCATTACTAAATTAGAAATTCAGTTAGTCCGATACCAAAGCACAGTGAGGTGCTTGCAAGCCACTAAGGTGATCTCAGATCTAAGAGATACTTATACCTATATTCCATCAGAGACATTCTCGATAGCAGAATGCTCTAGAGTTGGTCACGTTCAATGATGATGTACTCTTACATCTCATCTATATGCCATACCAGTGTCTCCACACTCCTTGGTTAAGAGGACAACCAACCTATATGACACACAGCGACCTATACTCGATAGACGCTGTCATCCTTATTAACAGCCTATCATTTGGTCGTGAACAATTTTAAGGACTAATCGATAAATCCTCTCTTTATCGAATCTAAATTGTCCTAAGAATTTCATCACAACAATGGAGTTCGTTAGAAGATGAAAACTTTGTGATGAAAATGCCAAAAGAATTATTTTTTTCATCAATAAATCAATTACAATTACAATATAGCTTAACCATCAATAGACTGATGATTGGCTTTGGAACACATTTTCCAACATACAACAAACCTTGAGTTAAATTTTCAAGATAGCTGAAGTACTATTTCTGCAATCACAAGTAGTGGTAGCAAGGAAGCAGTTCAAATGACTTCATTTTATCATTTTTATATCTAGCTGATAGCCTGTAAATGAATATATACATATATAGCCGGACAACAAGATGTAGAAGCCCATGCAATAGAGCATGATAAGACAGATACTACATAGTATTGTAATATTATGATGTTAGACTTGTAAAATATTGTAAGGAAACTTAACCATATTTAGCCAACAGAAAACCAGTCATGATTTGATATAAAAACAGAAGCTTTTCAGATGCTAGGTAACTAGTTGCTCTGAGTTGATCTTTCTCCACAGAGAGATTAATTGTTTTAAGCTATATGAAGAAAAGATAGATGTTCAAAATGTTTCCTTTTTTTTTCTCATTACAAAGTTAAATAAGTTCCTTCTCCTAGAAAAAAGAAAAGAAAAAATAAACAACTACCTGATGCATCTGAATTTACGAAGAATATAAAGATGAGCAACAATATGCATCTCTGCCATCTTTCTAGCAACATTTGGCCTGATAAGGTTAGCAGTTGACACAGAGGGCTCAGAATGTTTCACCACCAGTTCTCAAGTTTCACAACTGCCAGACTTTGGATATTCATACATTCAGTAGTTGTTCTAAACAAAGCCAAATAGGAAAGTTTGTATATAATTCTTTTCAACAGTAGGGGGTATGTGAGAGAAAGGAACTAAAATTTCAAGCAAACATCAAGGTAAGAGTCATGAGAAGCAAGTACAGCATAATAATTTTGTACATAACTAACTTTGATTAACTAGAATGATAAAAACTGAAGTACTTAATTTTTGTCTACAAAATACAAGTCTAATAAATGAAATGGGGAATTGGAAGCTAGGATGTTGATGAAAAGAAACACTAGAAAAATATTAAGCTCTCAAGAGGGAAGGTTCCATACTTCCATGATTCCACCACAACAAATGCTTTTGGAATTCTTTTACTTCTACTTTGTTTTCATTAGAGCTGCAAGTGGATGGATAGACCTATGTCCAACCCGAAACTAAATGAAAATCACCTGCCTTGATTCTAACCAAAATCAGTGGAAAAAAATATTCAAATACAGATTGGATATGCATCACTGAGCCTTATAAAAAACCAATTCAACCTGAAACTAGCATACTATGTCCTTTCCAAGAGAATCCCAACCTCACTTGAATTTAAGAAGCTAATATAATTTTAATAACATATTTTACATATTTAACCAACAATTAGTGTCGTCTATGATTACTTGTGTGTAGTATTTGCTTCATCTTATGTGGAATGGGCTTATAATGCCTACATACTGATATAACTGTTTGCTTGTTACGTGATATGTTTATCATACTTGTTACATGATACGTTTATCGTATTATGGCTTGTCTTTGGGTTATTATTTTAGCAACATGAACCAAAAAGCTGATGTCTAAAATAAATATTAAACCCAATCTGCTCTGACACAAATAGAAGTAAATCAAGTTCAGATTCAAACTCTTAACCTGGTTCAGACTTTGAGCAGACTTAGGTCAAGCCAAAATCTGATCCAACCTGATGCACACAAAGTCCTAGCTTTTCTGCTCTCCAATAGATAATATTATATGTTTTGTTCATTTTAACTGAAAAGAAATAAAGAACCTTACTACCTTAAAACTCCTTTACTGATGCACCATGATTTTCCTGCTCGTGAAGTTGTTTATGGATCTAAGTGTTTCGAACTGCTTAGAGTAACTTGCAAGCTAAATACATAGTTATGAAATGAAGAAGAATCTCCTTTTAGACCTCATTAACAATATCATGATCCTATACTCAAAATGAGGGACCAAAACACCATGATGATCCAATTATATATATTCAGCCATGTCAGTCTCAACTAGATAACAATCAGTTTTTGTTAGCTGCTTAGCTATTGTCATGGAAGGCTCATTAGATCCTATGGTTTAAACCCATACCTAGAGTTTTTAATGGAAGGACCTAACAAGGTTCATGTGGCATAGATCTCTGTTCAACACTACCTCTGACTTCCACAAGTTATTCTTAAGTCACCAAATGCTCCAAACAAAACAAACAGTAGTCTCATATAGACTACAGGTCAATAATGGAACTTGACCTAAATGCATGAACACAGTTTGCACCTTCAGATTCCCTGGACATGGAAATGACTGTTTTCTATCAGGTAAGAAACTCAGATGCCACAATATCATATATGTTGCCACACGGTGACTTTTGTGGAGCATCATTTACTGGCTTGCCACAATTCCAGAGACCAAGATAAAATCAATTTTAATGCAAAAGTTCTCCAAACTGCTGATGAAGCTCACTAGAAGTTTTAGTAATGTGTGCAGGTTGCACAACATTTGCTTGTAGAACTTGGTAAATCGACCACATGTTTTTGAAGAAAAGGCTAACATTCCAATATGCTGAAAATATTTGAAGTTCCCTAATAGACTTCACTCGAAGTAAAGTTATTCTTTTCTTTTTCAGTCAGCAAATATAACCTTCATATAGTGCTTTTATATTTTCTTTAAAAGGAACAATATTTTATATATAGCACAAACTCTTTTAGATAACTAGTTCCGCAATTATCATTCATGATCAATAAGATTTTTCCCTTTTCATAAAAAATAGCTCGTACCAATTCTAATATTGGTAAAATTAGTCAATATTTAACATCCTCCAAGAATATGCAATACAGACTTAAGGAGGGAACTGGTACACAGCTCTGAACATGCTTTTCATAAAGAAGCAAACTCTAAATGATTCTCTTGTTCAAAATACCAAGACATGAAGTTGGAACGGAGTAAGTCATCAAAGAAAAAAAAATTGGGTAAGAAATCATCCCAGTGGCAATGACATCATGAATCTCCATACTCACATACAGGCCAGTTTCATATCTTTGTTTGAAAACAAATGGATAAATTAACAAATTATTATAAATTAATGATAGGTTCTAGCCAAGAAGGATCAAGAATGAAAAATTCAACCTGTGATCTCTTCATATACTAACGAAATACACTTATGAATTACTAGTACTATCCAAAACTCAATCCTCTTTTAGAACACCATATCTCATTAATAAAGCTGTTGAACCATCGAAATAACTCTATTTTAGAAGATATGTCATCCTGTTCTTTGACAAGAAAAAGCACCCCAAGATGCATTTGGCTGGTTCAAATGCACAAGTTTCCAAGTTCTGCTAGAAAATCAAGTTATGAAGGAAATCCATAGAAGCTCAAAATGCACAATTTTTGAAGTCTGCTCCTAAATCCACTCTTAACTCTCAAAGATGCAGCAGATGTATTTATGTGGAACTGAAGCATCGGAAATGTCAGACCTGGATCCGATCCATTTTTCACAAAGTGGATCTTTGGTATGTGAAATTACAAAAAACAAAAAAAAAAACAAAAAAAAGAGGTGAATTGTGTGACATCCTAGTGGTCACACCCCACCCAATTTTGAGTCTTGGTTAGTGCATCTCCAGGTATCTGGAGCTTGGTGATTTAGGCAGGTCTTCCCTTCCTCTTAAAATAAAAACAAAAAAGAAAGAATACTAAGATGCGCCCCTGGACCTCCATAAAATCTATGAGTGTTTTGCAATAGCCCTGTATGATCATGCACCTCCCATTGCTTTACAGGTAAACAAATACATGGTGGAGGGGGAAGTAAAGAAAGAAAAGCAATCCAAAAAGATGCAGACTCTGTTGAAAAATTTGCAAATATCTTTCAGTAGGAGTAAGTAAATCATTCTATATCTCCCTTCTTAGCAGAGAAATCTTAATTCACCAGGTGCTGTTAGAATTTTCCATAAAAGGATTGTGCTGTGCTTCAAACCTAAAATATCATATCAAATACATACAAACTTTGTTATGGCTAAGCAACACGAAACCAAAGCGCATGTGAAAACAATAGAGATCACCAGAACAACATCATAAAGTACAAGAGAAGCAAAATTTACAAGGCAGAGAAGCATAAAGAACTTCTCAAAAAGTCCTACAGGATTTTCCTTTACAGCAAAAAAATCTCATAGAACTAAAGAAGAAAGCAATAATTTAAATGGCAAAAGGAAAGAAGAACATAAAGAAGAGAATTAGCACCTAAATCGGGATTCCCTGCAGCGAGACTCTTAGAAGAGTGCTCAAGTGACTATTTATAAGAGCCAAGGAAGAGACGAGAAGAGCAGAGAGAGTAAATGAGTGAGAATAAAAAGAGAGACACGCGGTCGGCGGAGCTCACGAAGTTTTTTATACAGGTGGGACTCGTGCTGCTGGGAATATCCGGTGGGCTCACGGAGTATCAGCAGCAAAAGCTGCGTGAAGGGTGAGGGGCCTTTTCAGGAAGGAATGTACAGAGAGTTCTCATCTTTCTCTCCCTCAAGTCTTCCTGCGCACCTCTGTTCAGCAAGAGAACAAATCAAGACCGACTTCTTTTGTCTCATGCGAGGAAGGTGAGTTGCGGTCTTTTGTAATTAACAAGGATGCTGGCATATTTTTTTTATACCTTATGTATTATATATTTGGCTATTTCTTAATCACGGTATGATTTTTAGTTACTGAGTAAAAATAGTTGTTTAATTGTTCCCGGAAAGGAAAAAGGTTGTGTGGATTCTTGATTGTTAGTATACTTAGTGATGTCCTCACCGATATCCACAATTGTTCATTATGATATTTTCCTATTTTTCTTTGTCAACAACACAACAATACCAAACTTATTGGTAAGCATGACGTCCAGTCTAGTTGAAATTAGAATAAAGAAAAGCATTATTTGCTGATAACTTCATTCGATGTATTCACGGCCACACTAAATAAAATGCTGATCCTACCACCTCTCTTCATGCAATGCACTCTTTGAAATACTTGCTAACGCACCCTCATTACACCTGGACTAATGATAATGGCAAATCTTATTATAACTCTTTTCATATTGTTGATTGAATTTGGTTTCTTTCTCATCCTATCTGCCACTTATTCTTTTTTAGTCTTTTTTCTACATGAGATTTCCATCCTTTTTTTTATTTTTTTTAATTTGTATTTCTTTTTAATGTTTCCTTTTCTCTTGCTTGTCCATCAAAATGACAATATCTACCTTGGTGTAATTAACCTTGCGTGTATCAAAATGACAATATCAAAATGACAATGGTCAAGAACTAAAGATCATTGGTCTTAAAGATCATTACTGCTTTAGAATCTAATTTCGTATATTGAGTTTTAAAGTATTTGCATAAAAATATTAATTTTTGGTAGAGATATGAAATTATTTTTTTAAAAAACTAGTCTTAAAGTAATATTTTTGAAAAAGCAACTTGAGCTTATGGCTAGGCATTACTTTGCTTGCTTCAAAATAAATCTGTTATGGTAATGGCATCTCTAGCACTCTATGTTGCTGTAACATAAACATGCATAGATTACACGTCGTTATGGAATAAGTTAGTTTAAAATATATAAATTAATTTACTTATAATTCTTGTTATTTTAGAGTGAATTATACTATTTTATAAGGTGGAATAATTTACTCTACTCATTCCAAAAGGTATTTATATTTGCTTCTCATGATGCCAATCAAAATGGCTTGTAGAAGACAGTCTGGTGGGTTAAAATGGTCCTATTCCACTTATATCTCTAAGCCAAACTCCACCTTAGGATGTTAAATATTTATTTATTTATTGGACTGCCTTTGTTAAATAAACTTTTAAAAGTTTTATTGTCAAAATATTTTTAAAAAAAATAGCTTTAAGTATTGGTTATGAACTACCATCCAAAAGGAAAATATGGGTTGTAAACGTTAGTAAGACTAATGTCAGCACAAATCTGCACACCCATTCAGACTATCATGCGAGAGGATGACTTCTCTAGCATGATGCAAAATGCATATTATAACTTGGTTGAACCGTTTTCGAAGAGGCAAGCTTAACTCTAAGAATATGCACATAGAAGCATCTATAAGAGGCCTGTGTTTGATGTTATTTTTTCTATTTTCGAATGTCATTTTAGAACATGGTATTATAGGTTCTTTGGTTATTTAGTAGTAAGAAAAATGCTGAAAGTTCGGCCTTGTCTAATATGTGACATATGTAAGAACAATAACAGTATGAAGGAAGGTAGGGCTGCGTTGGTCATGAGCGGCGCGGGCTCAACATTTTCTCTTTTAAACTCAGCCTAGCTAAAAAACAAGTTGAGCTCAAACATCTTTTGGAGCTCGGCTCCTAAACGAATCAGGTCTAAATAGCAGCTCGGTTGAAAAAAAGATGAAAAGCTCGACTCAGCTTTGTTAAAGCTCGACTCAAAGCTTAACCAAGCTGAGCTTAACCAATTCATCTCAAGCTGGACTCGAGCAGCTCTTTCATTTAAAATTATAAAAAAACAAAGACAAAATCGAGCAGCTCTTCTAGTATGTTTCTATGAGTATTGGTAGCCCATCTAATGCTGCCTTGTCAGATCAAATACAACAGCTATTTCGTGGTCCACTTGATACTATGGCAGGTGGTTCGCTCAAGCCTTAAAATTCCTAAACTAACAGGTATCTTTCCAAGACAAGAAATCAGGTCTTAGATTAACTATCCAAGTAAGCCAATTTTCAAATTTGCTTGCTTTTATACCACCCACGTGTCTTTATCTGCCTGTTGTCATCACAATGTAAGCGGCGTGTCATTTCTGCTGCCTATTTTACCAGGTTTAATTTGCACTGAATCTAAATTTGGCCGGCCAAGCATAGAGCTGTATGATCTGCATTTTGGCTGGACTCATGACTCGTGTAAGCCATTAAAAGGATGTAATGAATTTTGAACATAAAATTAATCTGCCTGCTGTTTCCAAACTCCAGGTCGAATTAGCTTGTGTGGGTTCCTTGGATTTAAGCCTTCTCCATTATAAGTTGGTTTGGCTGTTAGGCTGAAGGCAAGACCAAAAGTGGAAAGAAGGCCTACTTCTAACAATATCAAAATGCATGCAGCTGCATCCCTCCTCATGGCTTATGTTCGAAATATTTAATGCAATGAAGGGTTTCCTAGGGTTGATCCCTTCTTGTTCTTTTTCTCACGGTGGTCTAGTTTAGTAAATGGCAGTGCAAGTTATCTCAAGTGGATTTGTTTCAGATGAGCAAAGATCACTGTGCATTGGGACGACATGTGGTGGTTTAGTTTGATCCGCATAATTTCAGTCTGGTTCTATTTTAGTGGGCTGTTTGCTCTTGGTTGACATGGATTTTTATTTTTGATAAATTTATATTTATTATATCAGCTTCTTATAAATGCAGGAATCAAAAAAATAAAATATTCGATAATCCAGAAAATATAAGATGCCATTGTTGACACAATTTAGAAATGGCTTAATATTAAGTCAGATAACTTTTTTAGCAAGTCCATCTACTTAATTAGAAGAAAATTTTTTTTTGTATATCACGGACGGTATGTCATACACATCATTTATGGTGCACATCGTTCATGGTGATTGGTTTATCTATGGAGCTAGAAGAAAAAATAATCCCATTTATGAGCCAATTATCATAGGTGATGTGTAATCATGTGCACTACAAAAAATTTCTCTAACTAAAAATAGCAAGAGAGATGCAAATGGACTGGCCCAATAGCCAACATTTACGCTGTTCGATCTAATCTTTGGGTCGTATTTATAATTAAATTATTTTTTTTACATTACATGTGGTGGTGCTCATATGAATTTATATAAATTTAAAAATAAAAAAATATTTTTTAAAATATTATAAATATTGATTATCATGCATATCGGTACTGTATGCGGTGTAGAAAGTATTTTTCTTTACAATTCTACGAGTGCTCAAAAGTTGATCCAATCAATTTTTGAACCAGCAAAAATAATAATATTTAATAATACCATGAAAGGATCAGGTTTGTCATGTGTACCACCGCGGTCCATGGGCCCCATTTTTGGGATATTCTGGCATTTTCATTCGAATCCAATTCTACGGATTGGAATGGTCAAAAGCCGGCTTTCCCTGGGAAGGGCACTAGTGCCAACCCAACCCAGGTGGCAGATTACATCTAATTCACCGAAAGTAAATTTTCTAATGCCTTACCCAAAAAATAATAATAATAATAATAATAAATTTTTAATTAAAATATTTTTAAAAATTAATTTTTAAAATATAATATTTATAAAATAATTTTTATATATTTAATTAATTATAAAAATTGATATTAATTAAATATTTAATTTTTTAAAAAATTATGTAAAATATATGTTATATTCTCATTCTATCGATGGCTTTAAATGTATTTTTATCAAAATAAATTTAGTTTCTTTTCTATACAAAACAGAAAACTATGTTTCATAAGAATTTTTTTATAAAATATAAAAAAAAAAATTTCATAAAAATATTTTTTTTATTTTTTTTAAAAAATTCAATCAAATAAAAAAAATTTCTTTATTTTTCTTGTGAGTACACTTTCTCCCATCTATTTCTGTCAAGCAAACAAATCTTTCGTGTCAAAGCATAATAGAGGCGGACAGACGGATCAACTTTTATAAATCATTTATTTATTTAAATTATATTTGGTATTATTTTTATTTTTATCTTTTATTTTTAAAAATAAAATTATAGAAATTTGAGGCAAAAAAATACATTTAGCATTGGTATTTTTATTTTTAAATTTTAAAAATCATTTCATTATTTTCTAAAAAATTTACTTTTAGTATTTTTAAAAATAATGTATAATTTTTTTTATTTTTTGGTAAAGAAAAAATAACAACTTCGCGAGTTTATGCTCGGAGCCAGTTGTACTCACTGTGGATATCCATCATGTTAAATACTAATTTGTTTTTAGTGCTGGCTGTGTAGTTAAGTCTTAAACAAAATAAAACAAAAGTTGTCTTCCAGTGGAGTGGGAATAGTTACGTGAAATGCTGTGGAGCGACCATAGCCATTATCAGAATAAGGTGATCTAGGGTCGGGACCATCCGGCTCGGATGCCAACGATCTGGCACTTTAATCACGATAGCCCGAGATGCTCGGTGCCTTTCGTGCCTAGGATATTAAGAGATCGTCAAGCTAGTGCCACTAGCTAGTTAGTGATGCTAGCCTTAATATTGCAAGATCACCGTTATACATCGGTCTCACATGCATGATCTCAGAAGGCGAACCCTAGCCTTCTAATAAATGGCAGGCAATTCCCTCTCTATGAATAGAGAGGAAGGACACCCAAACAAGCCTTGGGAGCACTTCTTACAGCTCTTTGATACTCTTCTTCATTTCTCTCTTTCTCTATTCCTAACTTCTAGCTAACTTGATCATAGGAAAGTCCTGATCATAGGAGAGTCCCCCACCAGACACTCTGACAAGTGAACTTATTTGCAAGTGTCTTCTCTAAGCCCCCAACTATATAGGCCAACTTCAATCGCTCACTACCGAGTCAATTCTGTACTCTTTCAGAAGTTCGCAATAATAGATTAGCACTAGAATAAGAGTTTTGCGTAATTTTATACGAAAGAACTCACAGTACAAAGGAGCATTGAATTCGACTATAGTCACTCCAGAGTAGTTCAACCTGCATGTTTAGCAAGTGCAAGCTCTGGCTGTTGTGGTTTAGGGAATGCAACAACCGGCTTCAGTGCATCAACTACCAAATCAGCCTCCTAATGACCTACCTCTAGCTCAGTCACCGTGGAGCTAGCAATCCTATCTATGTAGCTCGGAATAAGCTCGGCCTAGTCATCATGACCAACCAAGAGCCCCAGCGGTCCGGAACAAGTTTGGCATAGACATCACGGCCGACCCAAGAGCCCTAGCTAGGCCCAATAGGAATGCTCTCCAACCATGCAGTTTGGCAAAGGTTCTACCTCGGGATGGTCCTCACTGCAATACAACCCAAGGTGATGATATCAAGAAGAAATTCCAGAAAATACAGCAATAGATTGAAGCATTGAAAGGATAAGCTTAGTTTGATGAGTCTGAATTCAACATGAATTTGCCATTCAGTCAAAGGATAATGGAGCTGCTCCCATCATGGTTCAAGGTACCCCAACTGTAACTTTATGAGGGTCTTTTGATCCGATTAACCATTCGGAGAGCTTTAAAGCCCTTATGTTACTTCACGGCACCTCTGATGCTATCCTATGTAAGGTGTTCCCCTCGGCTCTCTAGAAGGTAGCCAGACAATGGTACTCTAGCCTTCGACCGGGCATGATTCACTCCTTTCAACAACTCAACCAACTATTTATTGTACATTTTGTCAATAGTCAAAGGTAGCATCGAGGGTCGAACTCCTTCATCAACCTCAAGCAAAGGGAAGGGGAGTCGCTCTAAGATTATGTGAGCTACTTCGATGAGACCATACTGGAGGTGTGTGATTTTGATCAATCGATCACAATGTTAAAACTAAAAGGGGGGCTTTAGAAGTTGAAAGATTAGTGCTCTATAAGCTAATCGCATAGTGAATGTAATGGGATGTTTTTTTATTATCTTTCTACTCATATATTTGACGTTGATCATATAGTGATGATTTGAGGCAGTGTATTTCGTCATATACTATATCTTGTTATCTCCTTGTGACTAAATTAAATATTATAACGAACCACATGGATTAGGACAATATTTTTAGGACCATAATGAGATCATGTCAGTGAGACCTAAATTCTTGATAGCCCTAATTCTAAACATTTCCAATCGTAGGATAATTGAGTTAGAGATCAATTATCGGTGCATGAGTCAAAATGGAATTAAACCCTCTAAGTGTTGGAGCAAATGCATCGCTATATTTCAATTTAGTAAATTCTCGATTGAGGTAGTCTATATGATGGATGCTGAATTTTGAAATAGAATATAGATAAATTTTTAGGATTGGCAGTTAACCCTCGATCATCCTATTGTTAGATGTATGTTCTAGAAGTCAAATTGGCTGTCACTTATAATACACTTCTAAAAATAATTTTATAATTTTAACTATAAATTAATAAATAAATTATTTTTCTATCATAGTGTGTATTTAAAAGTATCTGTGATACATCTTTTGAGCTAATGGTAACAATAATTCATATTTTCAAGAGTTAAAAATTTAAGACATGAATTTTCATAATTAATTTATAAAATGCTTTCGACCGTATGATCATCACGAGGATGGTTATCGATCTGAAAGATTGGTATACAATTGCTTTCTTAGGATAGACGTGTCTTAAATCTACAATGTAGAGATACTAGAATGAGAGTACAGGTACTTATTAAAGAATGAGGGTACTGAGCGTGACCACCTCGAGTAGTCATAAGAAAGTCTATCTTCTCATCGATGACTGACTCGATGCTACAGTGATGTGTATAGTTTTTTGACCTAAGATGCATCGACAGTTCATCTTGAGAGTATTATAGTTTAACTATACCATAACTTGGTCTTCTAGCCATTCAAAATTCTGAGGTGTATGTTGGCTATAGCATATTCATTGTAGAAATTGGATTACAGTAATAAGGGGATCTATCTACCTCGATAGATAAGGAGTAGCCCTATGATAATCATGCGATTGAGTCCTTAAGTCCATGGTCATGGTAGAGTAAAGATGATAGAAAGAGTTTCTATTAGAATTTCATATTGAACTCGAATCGAATGATTAATTCATATGACGGACATTGAGTTTGACGAGTTTATCTTAACCCTAATCCTATCGGGGCTCATGATAGAAGAACCCAATCAAATAAATAACTGCATCAAGAGATTTGCTTTTAGTTCTAATGGATTGCAACAATATACTGCTAGGTATCACTGGTGAATTTTGGAAGCAATTAGAATGATTTTGATAATCAATCATTCTAATTGTATGAATCAAAGAAGTTCTGATCCATCGAAAGATATTTTGATGATGTCGATGATGGAGATCGCGATATATCCTATTACCATACAGAATTGAATCTAACTAGATTACACAAATAAGAGTTTGGGTCTGCATGTCATCAATTGAGCTAACCCAGTTCGATTGATTTGGATTAGATCCAATCAGGTTTAAGGTAATCGTGCTAGCACATGATTGAGCCTGACTTTTTTCTTCTAAAATTTTTCTGATTTATCGCAACTAAGTCAAATTTGATTTGACTCATTCTTATATTTTGAATGAATTTATTTTTATTTGACCGAAATAACTACCATATAGATTAGGTCCGAAGACCTAATCTGTATACTAATTTGATTAGGTTTGACCTAATCTAATTGGGTCTAGAATTATTGGTTTAATTGAAACCAATTTGACTTGTTCAAAGAAAGTTTGAATTTTGAACTTCCTAAACTCCCTACACCATCCTGCTTTAACCCATTACTTTTCTCCACGCATATTGGAAATGTGTATGGGAATTCTCATGCCAAGAAGGCTTTTGTGCCCCTTCTCTTATCTCCTTTTGACTTGGTCCAAGGGTTGGATCAATTCAAAGCAAGTTGAATTTTGAATTTAATTTGATTTATTAGTGTTTGAAACCAACCCTTCCTCTCATCCTTATCTCCACGCCTCCTTTTATTTTGAGAAACAAAATGTGCACATGTAGAAGGAGTGTCCTTCTGTGTGTTAAACACTTGGAGGGGGTGAGAATAAGGATAAGAGCTCACTTGATTTTTGAAATCAAGTGAACGGTTCAAACAATCTAACCTCCATCCCTTATCTCTGTTGGTCGTCCATTTTAAAAAAGGTTTTGGAGTGGGTGTGCACACAAGGGTGAGAACTTGGAGAGGCGCATGGAAGAGTTTCTGAGAGAGAACTCTATGTGAGGAGTCTGAGAGGGGGCATGCATGGGTTAGATAGAAAATTCTGGATGGGAAGCATGAGGTTTTTCAATTAGGGTTTCAGGTGAATGCTAAATCCTAGAGTGGAGACTCTAGATTTGGATGGAGAGTTTGAATGCCAGATCTCCATCGGCTTTCACCACCATCTCATCTTCCTCTATTGCATCTTCTGATTTTTGGAGCGTCCGAAAGATCAGGAGTAGTTCGTCGATTGGATCGATGAAGGTTAGCTATCGAAGGCCTTGGAGAGGAGCTAGCACTCCGGAGGGACTGATCAGGATCAGGGGCTCCATGTGGACTCACCATAGAGATCGGACACATATGCGACTGCAGCACGATGGGAGAGCATCTTTCGATAGATCTAGATTGCGGAATTCATCTACCCGTGCACAAGTACTATGTTCTAAACATAGATCGATCAGTAAATATGATTTGCTGATCGAAAGCATTTTATTTTTCTAATGCATATTAACATATCAAAAATTCTGAATAGGATTTTATGATTAGATCATAGCTTAAATAAAATTAATATAGATTAATTTTGCTTTCACTACTATATATTTTGAAAAAATTTTGAAAAGCATGCTCAGAATCTTGCTAGTTTTTCTTCAGATGGTATCAGAGCAACAGGTTAGTCGACATGTTTTTATGTAAATTAAAAAAATTTAATGTGTAACATTATGATCACGTGGACTGTAGGTTATCCTGTTGTAAGGTTTATCTCTTATAGTGGAGAGATTGTTCTGATACGTTACGATCTATAACATTGATTATAAAAATTTTAGATATAATCTAATAAATTTTTATGATATATTTTGAATTAATTTTAATCTAAATTTTATCATGAATTAGTGTTTAGATTAGATCTAAATATTTCATAATTTTTATGTAATGTACATAGATTTAGATTAAACCTGAACAGAATCTTGTGAAGGTTCTATTCGCTAGTCGAGCCGATTGTCTTAAGAATCAAGCCAGCTCAACTAGCGTGCTAGCTTGAAATGGTCTCTAAACTGCTGCTCTAGCTAGCTCAATTAGCAACCGGGTTGGCTCGACTTTTTTTTGAGCCAGCTTGGATCCAACTGCTGCTCTAGCTAGCTCAGTCAGCAACCGGGTCAGCTCGACTTCTGTTTGAGCCGGCTTGGATGGGATCCAAGCTAGCTCGATGGAATGTTGGCCTTTTGGACTTTTTGTTTGAGCCGCTATCTTAGAAATCCAGCTGGCTCAGCTTATGATCGGGCCGGCTTGGATGGAATCCGAGCCAGCTTGATGAATGATTGGATTTTTTATTTTTTCTGCTCGAGCTGGCTATCTCAGGGACCGAGTTAAGCTCGGCTTCTACTCAGACCGGCTCAGATGAGATCCAAGCTAGCTCGATCGAGAAGTTAGCTGAAGCTATTTATGGCTATTTTTGATTGAACAAACCTACAACTAGTACTTGTTTATGAAATAAGTCAATCTATTTTTGAAATGAGTCGACCTATTTAGTGAAATAGTGCTAGGTTATAAAAAATCTTTCAAAAACTAAAAATTATTTTTGAAATGCTGAACCCTAACCCATCAGCCCAAAACTTAATTAAAAGAATTAAGTGTTATCTTGTAGGGTCTAGAATTATGAATTAAAGATCCTAAGATAAATTTATAATTCTGTGGATTAAAGGGTTAGATGAATTAGATCCATTAATTGAATTAGACCTAAGGTTAATTAAAGAATGGATTAATCTAGAGTAGTTGATCAAATCTAACTAAGTATTGACTTAGATTAGGTCAAGGACACTCTAGACTCAACTTTAATAGTTGTAGTTGAATGAGTACATATCTTTAACGAGACCATGATGGACTTAATTTATGGCTAAGCGATCTAGCCCGTAATTACTAGATTGATCTGATTAAACCTAATTAACCGATTGGTGTCTAAGATAAGTCTGGCACTTTAGATCAGTGGTTTTTAATTAGAAGCTACTCGCACTGATTCAATCTTTGACGAGTTAATGGTATATCCCTTCCACTAATCTCATTTATCTGACCGACATGGTCGATTAGGATTTGATTAGATCACTTAGTGCTTTGAGCTGATCCATTTCACTAGAAATTAGTTTGACTGATTTTAATTCAATAAGACTGAATTAGGTGCCCATGGACTGAAATTGATTCTAATCCTCATCAATTGACTTGATAAAGTCAATGGGAGGATTTGACTTTATGAAGTCAATGGAAGAAATATGGTCCGTGTCCTTACTATCTCAAATCATAAGTAAATTAAATTTTCTAAATTATTAGATCCTTAAAATGATTAAGTTATAGGGATAATCGAGTCATAGCCTCCTATTAAGTTGAGTGATAATGGATCCATTAGTTTAATAATCATTGGAGGTTGAAAGATCTAGTGCTTATTGACTAATGAAATTATCATTCATAATATGATAATTTGATTGTGTCTTTCTAATGGTGGTCAAGTTGGCCGACCAAAATTGGGCCTGATCATTTGTTGGTCTGATGCACCAAATATGGTCATGTTAATGGTTGGATCTAACTAAATCTTTTCAGTAGATGCCAAACCCTACTGATTTAATTTTCAAGGCAAAAATTAAATTACTAGAAGTCGTTTGATGAAATAATTGATTATGAACCTATCCATAGGTGTACACAGGTTGACCAACCAAAGTTGGGCTCATGTGTAGTCTATATGGATTCTAATATCCACTAAGAAATTAGGGATAATTACTCAAATTGAAGGTAGAGGCTATCAATTTGAACAAAATAGTGAGAGGACCTTTAAACTAAAGTCCAAGTCTTTAAGATTAATTAATTTAAGTACTAATAAGATTTCATGTTTTTCTTTCAGATAAATATAACGGCTAGTGTAAGTCTGCTTTGTTCACTGTTGGATAGTGACAAGCATTTAGGACCTGAATACGAGGAGTCTAGTGTTGATCCTAGTCAGGCAGACCCAAAGAAGAACGGTCATCTTGATCCAAATAGGCTAAATAGGAGAAATTAGCAAGTGGTTGCTGATCAAAACTGTTATATGATAATATCTTACAATTTTTTCATATGTGATATATCTACCTAGGTATTAGATACCGAAAGTCCAATTCATATATGCAATTCATTGCATGGACTTTAAATTGGTAGAAAGTTTGAGAATGACAACAGATTCCTTAATGTTGGAGATGAAAATAAAGTTTCAATCCTAGCATTGAAATCTCTTGAGCTATTTTTTAAAAATAATAATGTTATTTTAAGTGATTATCACTATTATCCATCTTTTATGATGAACATCATATCTGTTGGGCTTTTGGTCCTAATGATTATTGTTTGTCAATAAAAGAAAATTATTGTGATATCATTATGAATGGTATTATAGTAATACAAGGATAATTAAGAAATGACATTTATATCTTATCACGGTCTATTAGTGTAATATGCACGTCTAATAAATGCCCATAACTAGATTATGTCTCTGATGCTTATCTTTGGCACTGTAGGCTAGGTCATATAAACAAAAATAGGATTAATAGGTTAATCAAGGAGCATATCCTTGACATCGATGATTATGAATTATTGACTACCTGTGAGTCCTTCCTTATTGGTAAGATGATCAAAACACCTTTTACTAAAAAGGGTGAACGGGCCACTGATCTTCTAGGTCTAGTACATACTGATGTATGTGGATCTATGAGCACATGTGCTAAAGATGGATTTTGCTATTTCATTATATTTATTGATGATCTATCTAGGTATGGGTACGTACATCTATCTTATGAAGAGTAAATCTAATTTGTTCGAAATATTCAAATGATATCGAAATGAGGTAGAAAAATAACTTGGAAAGAGTATTAAAACTCTTTGATTTGATCGAGAAGGTGAATATCTTTTCAATGAGTTTCTGACATATCAAGGAGAGAATGAGATTCTCTCAAAATAGACCCTTTCTGAAATACCGCAGCATAATGGTGTGTCTAAAAGAAAAAATCGAACCCTGTTGGATATGGTTCGATCCATGATGGGGTTTGTGAGTCTGTCAATTTTTTTATAGGGTTATGCAGTTAAAACTGCTTATTTTATTTTGAATAGTATTTCGAGCAAATCTGTTGCAAAGACTTCATATGAGATATGGACTAGGCATAGGCCAACACTCTCTCACCTTAGGATTTGGGGATGTTTGGCTTATGTGAAATATTTATAGTCAGAAAAGCTTGGACCTAGGTCCAATAAATGCTTATTCATAGGGTCCCCTAAAAAAACTATGGGTAATTACTTCTACCTTGTTAAAGAGTAAAAGATGTTCGTCAGCAATAGAACAGTCTTTTTGGAAAAGAAGTTTTTTATGAAAGGAATAGCTGCCTCTAATATTGAACTTAGTGAAGTTTGATTGATAGAAGAATCGACACATTCTAATAAATCTACAGAACTAAATTTGATAAGATCAAACCTAGAGCCCATTATAGAGGCACCCTTGAGGAGATCTGGTAGAGTACCATATCAACCAGATAGATACTATGATTTCTTAATCCAGGATGGTGATTTTGTTGAATTCAATAAGAACAACGAAAATCCAATTACCTATATGGATGCCATGCAGAGGCCTTACTCTGATAAGTGGCTAGAAGCCATGAAGTCCGAAATGAAGTCTATGAAGGTCAATAGTATATGGACACTAGTTGATCTACCTGAAGGAATAAAATTCATTAGATGTAAGTAGATTTTCAAAAGAAAAAGGAGCATAGACGGAAAGGTAGAGATCTATAAAGCCCATCTGATTGCTAAGAAATATTGTCAGTATTAAGGTATTGACTATGACGAGACATTTTTTTTTAATGGCAGTACTCAAGTCCATTCGGATTATGTTTATAATAGCAGCATATCTAGACTATAAGATCTGGCAAATGGATGTAAAAATAAGTTTTTTTAATGGAGAGCTGGATGAAGAGGTGTATGTAATATAGTCTGAGAGGTTCACATACACAGATGAGTCCAAGATGTATAGACTTCAGAGATCCATCTATGGATTGAAGCAGGCATTTTGGAGTTGAAACATGTGTTTCGATAAGGTGATCAGAACGTATGGCTTCATTAAGAATAGAGAAGAACCTTGCATGTATAAATGGACTAATGGTTCTATAGTCGTATTTCTTATTTTGTATATGGATGATATTCTCTTAATTGAGAATGACATCCTTGCATTACAAAGAATAAAGATTTGATTATCGTCGTAATTCTCCATGAAGGACTTGGATGAAGCTTCCTACATCCTAGGGATGAAGATTTATAGAAATAGATCTAAAAGGTTGCTTGGATTATCCCAGTCTACGTACATTGATATCATGCTGAAGATGTTCAGCATGAAGAATTCTAAGAAGGGCTATCTCTCGATAGGCCATAAAATTTCTCTCTGGGATTGTCCGACAACTCAAGAGAGAGAGTGTATGAGTAGAATACCATATACTTCGATAGTAGGTTCTATTATATATGCCATGATATGTATGAGAGTAGACGTAGCATACTCACTAGGGATAGCGAGTAGATACCAATCTGATCCTGATAAAAATCACTGAAAAGTTATAAAGACAATCTTGAAGTATTTGAGAAATACTAAAGACTAATGACTCATCTATGGAGATACTAACTTAAAACTTATGGGATACACTGATTCTAGTTTTCAATCAAATCATGATGATAGTAAGAGTGTGTCAGATTATGTATTTATCCTGAACGAAGGAGCAGTCTGCTAGAAGAATTTCAAGCAGCACACTGTGGTCGATTCTATGTGCGAGGTAGAGTATGTAGCGGCATCTGATGCTACAAAGAAAGCTGTATAGCTGTAAAAATTCATCAATGAGCTAAGAGTAGCACCCTCCTTGGATGGTCTGATTCTACTTTACTATGATAGCACTGGAGCCATAGCCCAAGCGAAGGAACCAAAGGCACATTGGCACACCAAACACATTTTGCATTACTACCATCCTGTACGAGAGATCGTGGAACAAGGTGACGTTGATCTTTAGAAGATCGACGAAAAGAAGAACATGACCAACCCATTTACTAAAGCTCTTGGAATCAAAGAGTTCGATAATCACAAATGGAAGATGGGTATTCAATACTGTTCTAAGTGACTTTAGTCTAAGTAGGAGTTGTTGAAAAATATATCTTAAAGCGAATCATCTAGGTTGTAGATGGTTGAGCTAAATATAATTTATACTTAAATTTTAATTAAATAAAATTATTATTCTGATAATTTTATTACTTTGTACATCTTCTTGTAATGAATTCTTTGTGATGAAGTCCTTAGGACCATTTAGACTCGATAAAGAAGAATTTATCATTTAGTCCTTAAACTGATCATGATCAAATGATTTGTTGTTACCTAGAACGACAATATTAATTAAAAGTAGGTCATTGTGTGCCATAAATGTTAATTATTCTCTTAACCAAGAAGCATGGTGATGCTGTTATGGCATGCAGGTGAAATATAGGGGTACATTTCATTGATCGTGATCCAACTGCGGAGCTCTCTTCTGCCAAGATTGTTCATGAAGGATATGAATATATGTGTTTCTTAGACCTAAGATAATCACGATGACTTGCAAGCAGCTTATTATACTTAGGTACCGAATTACCTAAATTTTTAAATTAATGATGGAAGGCTATTAGGTGCAGCCAAGTACTTGGCTTATCGATGTATGAGTCAAGATGGGATTGACCCCTCCAAGTATTGGAGCAAGTGCATCATTGTATTTTAATTTAGCAAATCCTTAATCGGGATAGTCATATGATGGATGTTGAATTTTAAAATATAATATGAATGAATTTTTAGGATTGACAGTTAATCCTAGATCATCCTATGAGCATCATGGTTAAGAAAATGAATTATACGGTAACCATATGCCACAAGTTCATCGATGTTGCATTATGATTTTTGACCTATCTAGACGTCGGATACCATTGCTAGATGGTCACATCGATTGGTATAGAAAATTAGTTTCTATGCTATCAGCTTAGGATTTGAACCTATGGGATCACACACAATAGGAGTTTCTATCTGATCTGATGGTTGATCAAAGGGTTCTACTAGATTGGAACTTAGTTATTTCTAGAAAATTAATTAGCAATTAGATTGTTGATTAGCTCAATTTAATTGAGCAATGAGGATTTGATTAAGTTCAATTGAATTTGATTCAATTAGGTTTGATCTGATCAGGTCATAGGATGACCTAATTGCTAAGGAAGATTCGATCTTGATTTGATCAGAACCTGGACCTAATTAATTTTTAATTTAATTAAAAATTAATTAGTTTGGATTAAACCTAATTTGATTAGGTTTGATCTAATCTAATTGGGTCTCGAATTATTGGTTTAGTTGAAACCAATTTGACTTGTTCAAAGAAAGTTTGAATTTTGGACTCCTTGAACCACCCTGCTTTGACCCATTCCTTTTCTCCATGCACATTGGGAATGTGCATGGGAATTCTCACACCAAAAAGCCTTCTGCACCCCTTCTCTTATCTCCTTTTGACTTGGTCCAAGGTTTGGATCAATTCAAAGCAAGTTGAATTTTGAATTCAACTTGATTTGTTAGTGTTTGAAACCAACCCTTCCTCTCATCCTTATCTCCCTGCCTCCTTTTATTTTGAGAAACAAAATGTGCGCACACAAAAGGAGTGTCCTTCTGCATGTTAAATACTTGGAAGGGGACGAGAATAAGGATAAGAGCTCACTTGATTTTTGAAATCAAGTGAATGGTTCAAACAATCTAACCTCCATCCCTTATCTCTACTGGTCACCCATTTTAAAAAAGATTTTGAAGTGGGCGTACGCACAAGGATGAGAACTTGGAGAGGCGCATGGAAGAGTTTCTGAGAGAGAACTTTGCATGAGGAGTCTGAGAGGGGGTGTGCGTGGGTTAGATAGAAAATTTTGAGTGGGAAGCATGAGGTTTTTCGATCAAGGTTTCAGGTGAGTGCTGAATCATAGAGTGGGCTCTAGATTTGGATGGAGAGTTTGAGTGCCAGATCTCCACCAGCTTTCACCACTATCTTGTCTTCCTCCATTGCATCTTCTAATTTTTGGAGTGTCCAGAAGATCGAAAGTAGTTCATCGATTGGATCGACAAAGATTGATTGTCGAAGGCCCTAGAGAGGAGCTAGCACTCCAGAGGGGCTGATCAGGATCAGGAGCTCCGTGTGGATTCACCATAGAGGCCGAACATGTATGCGACTGCAGCATAGTGGGAGAGCATCTTTCAATGGATCCAGATTATGGAGTTTATCTACCCACGTACAGGTACTATATTCTAAACATAGATCGGTCATCAAATATGATTTGCTGATCAAAAGCATTTTATTTTTCTAATGCATATTAACATGTCAAAGATGCTGAGTAGAGTTTGATGATTAGATCATAGCATGCATAAAATTAATGTAGATTAATTTTGCTTCTGTTGCTATATATTTTAAAAAAATTTCAAAAAGTATGTTCAAAACCCTGCTAGTTTTCCTTCAAACCTTAGACTTGAGATCGCTATAGTACCTTGTGTATAGGATCCATTCCCTAGTTCATACCCTCTTTGGCTCTTTAAGTCTGGTATGGGATGCTCTGGGTATGGTGAAGTATGTATGGAGGTTATGAGTGGTCAACAAAAAATCGATCATTCCTCGTAAGGGAAGAGAATATCCTATGTGGTCTCATAGCATGTTGACTCGATGAGTATCTGGCCAGAGTAGGATGAATATTAGAAAGAGTTTCTAATGGTTCATCATTTGAGTCTTTATTGGCAGATCAAGATATATATAGATAAGTGTTTGGACTTGACATATATTCCATGCCTATGAGCTTGTTCAAGATATTGTATGATTGAAGGATTGAATTGCACGGTAACTCACCATGGAAGGATGTTTTGGCATTTCGCCAAACTTTCATGTCTTCTAGGTAGCCATAATACATTCATCAATCTTGACTTGTAAGTTTCATGGATCAAAGAGTTTAATTCACTTATCAATTAGAAGAGTTCTAATTGATTAACTTGGGATTGTCATATTTTGGACCTAGTCAATTAGAAGAGTTCTAATTAGACTAAGTTGTATATGAGCTTGGACCTATTGCTGGCTAGATATGGAATCCATGGGATCACACACAATTGGGATAAGGTCTTAGACTAATTGATTGGACTTTAGAAGCCATTAATCAATTAGGATTTAGTTGAAATCCCATTGGATCTAAAGAGTACATGCTAGCATATGAATTAGACCCAATTCTCTTATTGGACTTAAGCTAGAATGGGCTTGACCTGCTACTAGAAGGAGTCCACATGCTCCATGTGCCACTCCCCTCTCTTCTCCATGCCTAAGTGTTAGGTCTCATGTGGTTTGAACATAATTGACTAAGGTTTAACTCATTTGGGTTCATGGCTAAGTGACTAGGTGGTTATAACCATCTAGTTATTAAGTAAGTTATGATGGAGCCTATATAAGCCCTTAATCACTTGGCTCCTTCATTCCTAGCTCACACCCACTTGGAGAAGAGTTCTCCATGCCATAAATTCTGAGAGGAAGAGGTCCTTTCCATGTCCTCAAGGGTGGGGGTTTGAGAGAGGGATTCATCCAAGAGTTGGATCAATCATAAGGGGAAGTGTTGCTGAAATTTTAGCAAATAAGGATTCGGGAAGGTCCTTGATTTGGGTCCTATATAGAGCACCATTGGAGGGCTCGCACTTGGGGAGCCTCTTGGATACTATCTTGCCTATCCTAATCTAAAGGGTAATCATATTCTTCCTTCCTAATTGATTACAATTTGGTATTAATTTGATTGAATACATCAAGATGATACTAGGATTGGGATTCTTGATTATGTTTATATCGTGTGATGATGTTTTCAAAAGAGTTTTAAAATTCAATTTCATTATGAGTACAAATCCTAACAGTGGTATCAGAGTCATTCTTGATTAATTTAATCAAATTTCATATTATTATTATGGTATAGATTGGATGTATGTCTTGATCTAAAAAAAGAAAATTGTGCAATGTTGATTGATTGCTGAATTATTGGTTCTTGATGATGGATCTTGAATTTCTTTTGATCATAATCAATTTTTGGATTAAAATTCCATTGATTTAAGACTTGTGTGACAAGTTCTTGATGGTTTAATCATCATATTTTCATCATGGAATTTTATTGTTGATGCATGTGTTAGATGTGTGCCCTAGAAGCCAGATTGGCTAACACTTATAATACACTTCTAGAAAAATTTTATAATTTTGACTATAAATTAATAAAAAAATTATTTTCTATTTAATGTGTGTTTAAATTATCTGTGATACCTCCTTTGGGTTAATGGTAATGATAATTCATATTTTCAAGAGTTAAAAATTTAAGATATGAATTTTCATAATTAACTCATAAACTACTTCCGACCATAGGATCATCAAGAGAATGGTGATTGATCCAAAAGATTAATGTACGATCACTTCCTTAGGATAGATGAGTCTTGAGTCTATGGTGTGGAGATATCAAAGTAAGAGTATAGATACTCGTTAGAGAACGAGGGCATTGAGCGTGACCATCTTGAGCAATCATAAGGGAGTCTACCTTCTCGTCGATGACTGGCTCAATGTTATAGTAGTGTGTCTAATTTTTTGATCTGAGGTGCATTGGTAGTTCATCTTGAGGGTGTTATAGTTTGACTATACCATAACTCGATCTTCTAGTCATTCAAAATCCTAAGGTGTATGTTGGCTATAGCATGTTCATTGTAGGAATTGGATTGCACCAATAAGGAATCTATCTATCTCGGTAGATGAGGAGTAGCCCTATGATGATCATGAGATTGAATCCATAAGTCCATGGCCTTGGTAGTGTGAAGATGATAGAAAGTATTTCTATTAGGTTTTCATATTGGACTCGAATTGAATGATTAATTCATATGATGGATATTGAGTTCGACAAGTTTACCTTAACCCTAATCCTATCGAGGCTCAAGATAGAAGAACCTAATCACACAAGTAGCTGCACTGAGAGGTTCATTTTTAGTTTTGATGACTTTCCATCATATACTTCTAGGTGTCACTGGTGGATTTTGGGAGCAATCAGAATGATCCTGATGATCGATTAGTCTAATTGTATAAATTGAAAAAGTTTTGGTCCATCGAAAGCTGTTTCGATGATGTCGATGATAGAGATTGCGACATGTCTCATTACCATATGAAACTGAACCTAACTAGATCATACAAACAAGAATTTGGATATGGAAGTAATCAATCGAGCTAACCTAGTTTGATTGATTTGGATTAGATCCAATTAGATTCAAGGCAATCATGCTAGCACACGATTGAACCTAACTTTCTCCTTCTGTAATTTTTTTTCGGCTAAGCCAAATTGGTTTGGACTTACCAGAGAACCTTATATGGGTTTGTTTTTGTCTGGCTGAAGTTTGTTCAGGTCAAAAAAGGATTATCTTAATCCATCAGATGAAAATTAGATAATACATGCTAATTCTTGTAGCCACCTGCCATTTTCTATCACTATCGAGACATGAGATGTCTCAATGCTAGAAAGAAAGAGGCAGGGGCATGTGCCCCCTTTGGACATCTCCTTAGGGTGCACGCCCCCTTGAATTTCATGCATAAAAGTGTGTGCACGCCCCTAGTTGGCGTGCGCACATGGAGAAAAGAGAGGAGTCCCATACAGATGGGACTCCAGGGATTGTTTGATGGAGATGGACTCTTAAGTGCCAAAGAGTTTAAGCCTATCCATCTATGGCGCCACCTATAGAGAGCTTGAGGGGTCTCTAATCTGATTGGATCAGATGACATCACTCTGCCAATTAGATTAAGATCTGATTGAATTGAACAATATGATTGGTCGAAGTGATGTGGCACTGCATGGTGTAGCAGGGTCTATTTAAACCCTATCTATGCCTAGGGTTTAGAGCTTTTGCCCATCCACCAAGCCGCAAGACTACCCTCTTCTCTTCCATGCCTCCCTCTAATCCTCTCTCTCCCTTCTCCATGCTCAAGGAGTTGGGTACAATTCTAGTAAAGTTCCAAGGAGATTTGGTGCATAGATTAGGAAGAAGACAACCTTCGCTTGAGAGACGAATGTGCTGCCTTTGAAGACTCTTTTGAAGGTTCTTCAGATTAGATCTAGATCTAATCTTTGGAGTCATAATTTGGAAGAAGAAGACCTTCAGATCCAGCCTGAGTGGATATCAGTAGAGGCCAGATGCTTGCATGGCTAAGAATTAGAACCTCAGAAACATCTAGATCATCGGTAGGATAATCAGATTACCCGAACAAGATATGAAATTAATTATGATTTAATTTTAATTTTATTTTAATACTAGATCTATAAGATCAGATTTGAGATATCTCAGATCTAATTAGATTAAGTAGAAAATTTTTTTGAAATATCCCTACAAATCTGATCGGATCTAAACCATCATGTGGTGGGAAAAGTAGTTTTTCCTTCAACTGGTATCAGAGCTGCATTTGCAGTTCTTCAGATTTATTTTAGATCTAAATTTTATTATAATTTATGATATAATATTAAGAATCTTAGATGTCACATCAGATGTGATTAGATCTAAAATTAAAAAAATTAAAAATTTTAGATTCATATCAATGTAGTATGAGATACATGTCTAGATTAGGTGTAGAATTATTCTATGTGTAGTCTGGTGTAAATTTTCTTTTGATATGATTAAAATAAATTTTTTAGATCTATTTATTTTTATTTTTCTCATATTATAAATATTATAATCAAATCTAAAAATTAAAAAATAAAATATTTAAATGTTCATATGAGATATGATATATGCATGCCTAGACTAGTTGTAGAATAGTTCTATGAATTATCTAGAATAGATTTTATATTGATATGATCAATTTAAAATTTTATTTTTTAGATATTATATGTGATATATTAGATATGAAAGCATGCATTTGAGTTTTAATAAATGATATATGAGATGTATACAGAACATGCATGAATAGATCTATGATCTTATATTTGATATATGTTATAGATCATAATGTTTTGTAGTGTAGTATTTATTTTTAATTAAGGCATTCTTCTTGGCCGTCCAGTCGTAAGAGTAAGAAGGGCTTACAGGCCCTCTCTTTCCATTTGATAGGGTGCTCTTACGGTGTATAGGGATGCTGCATGTTTGTCCTTAATCAGAAATCAAAAAACTTAATTTTCTACAAAACCCTAGATCCTGAAATCCTAGAATTTTTGCATGTTTCTGTTCATGAACCCAAATTTAATTAAGAATTAAGATTATAAAATAAATTAGATCTAAAAATTATAAATTTTTAAATCTAAGACATCTTCATAAATTTGGGATTGGGCTTGGGTAGCTCAATTAGGTCTAGTGATTGATCAAACCGAATTAAGAGTTGGTTAGGTGAGATCAAGAGTACTTAGAATTAACTAGCCTAATAGGATTAAGTCTGGGTCAAGGTCGACTCACATTTACATATGGTTGACCAAGTCAAAATCTAATTTGGCTCTATGGTTTGAGCCAGTATTGTAGGCTAATCCAATTGATTCTGATTCAAAAATTTAGTATCTAAGGTAAGTTTGGTAGATATGACCGACTGATTTTTAATCTACTTAATTTGAATGCATTCTTATCGAGTTAATGGCATATCCCTTCCATCGATCTCACTTACCTAGCCATTTATGTCAATTCAGTTCTGATTAGAGATAGCTAACAATTCGAGCTAACCCATGCTACTAGATTAGTTATAATTGTTATGACTAAGTCAAATCAAGTTTAAAGAAATCTGAATCAAATCTCTCTAAGAAAATATTAAGTCATAGATCTTCCACCATTATAGATGTATGGGTCCTTTTTGAGGTTGATTGTTTTCAACTAGATATAGTGGTTCAGTTGCACTGAAAAGATGCAACCATATCTATTAAGCATTGGATGCTACGTGTTGGAGGATGGGTTAGGCTCAATATTCTAGATACGGTGAGGGATCCAATCAAAAATCTAATTCATGAAAATGGTGGGTCTGGCTTAACTAAGAAGTAGAGCAATATTTCGAGGATGATGAGCTTTATGAATTAGAAATCAGATTTGGATGTACCATGATTAAAGAATCATTGGACAAGAGTTGTCCACTTATCGGTTGACCCCTCACTAATAACTGTTAGGTGAGATGGTGAGCCAGTCGGTGGGACTGCACCATCCACTAGAAATCATTTGATCATGGAGATTTTTGCATCTCTGCCAAGGGAGTGTAAGGATCCGAGAAATAGTGGAAGCCTAATTTATTTAAAAATAAAATTTTTAAATAAATTGGTTAAGTCTAATTACAAAATCTAACTAGAAACTTTGACTCTCTATAGAAAAATATCTGTGTCCAATCCATTGGCCCATATTCTAGACACCCATATACTGACTAGACCCAATTATAAGAATTGGCTTCAAAACTATAAAATTATTTTGGATTTCAAAAAGCTGACTCATGTATTGGACCAGAAACCTCCTAAAGAAAAAGTCCTATTTTTTTGGCACAGAATTGTTCAGATCTGATCGAATCTGAAGGAATATTTTAAAAATTTTTATTATGATCCTAATCAGATCTGAGACATCTTAGATCTAATCCTAAAAATCTGATATTAAGATTAAAAATAAAATTAAATATAATTTAATTTCATACCTTGTTGTTGGATAATCAGATTATCCTATGATGATCCTGATCTATCCTAAGGTTCTGGAAGGAGCCATGCATGTTTCTGACCTCTATCGGTGTCCACTCAAGTAGGATCTAGAGGTCTTCTCCTTCTAAATCACTTCTTCAAAAATCAAATCTAGATCTGATCTTGAAGTTCTTCAAAATTACTTTGAAGAAGCAGCGGTTGTCTCTTTCAGTAGTGCTGCATTCTTTCTGATCTAGGTGCCTTTCTTTCTTGGATTGCACTTGAACCCATGCCCAACTCCTTTGGATGTGGAGAGGAGAGAGAGGGGATTAGAGGGAGGCATGGAATAAGGGAGGACAGCCTTGCGGCATGGTGAAAGGGAGAAGCTTCCTAACTCTAGGCGCATATAGGATTTAAATAGACCTTACTGCACTATGCAGTGCCACATCATCCCGGTCAATCAGAGACCTTCATTCAATCAGATCTAAATCTGATTGGTGAGATGATATCATCTAATCCAATCAGATAAGAGATCCTCAAAAATCCACATAGGTGGTGCCAACACTGGATAAACAGGACTCTTTGGCACCTAGGTGTTTAAACCCATCAAAATACCCTGGAGTCCCATCGTATGAGACTCCATCCCTTATCCACATGGGGTGCATGCCTAGGGTGGCATGCCTCAAGTGCTCTCTTATAGGAGCATGACACATGGCCCCATGTCCAGGTGTTCAGGGTCAATGTTGACCTATGTCCAAAAATAGGAATTAGCAGGTGACATGAATTAGCAGGTGTTATCTTAAATCTATCTAATGAATTAAGACAATTCTTTTCTAATCTGGACAAGCTCTAGTCAGACTAAGACAAGGTTCCTAAGTGAGCCCAAACAAATTCAACTCAGTCGAGATGAACCAAAATGATTACAAAAAGAGAATGTTAGGCTCAATTGTATGTTAGCACAATTTCCTTTAACCTAATTAGATCTAATCCAAATCAATTGAATTGGGTTAGTCCAATTGTTGACATCTAGATCCAAACTCTTGTTTATATAATCCAATTAGGTTCAGTTTAGTATGGTAATGAGACATGTCATGATCTCTATCATCGACATCATCAAAACATCTTTTGATGGATTAGAACTTTTTTGATTCATACAATTAGAATGATCGATCATCTAAATCATTCTAATTGCTTCCAAAATCTATCAGTGATACCTAGCAGTATATGGTGGCAATCCATCAGAATTGAAAGCGAACCACTTGGTGCAGCTACCTATATAATTGGGTTCTACTATCTTGAGGCCCAACTGGATTAGGGTTAAGGTGAACTCATCAAATCTAATATCGATCATATGAATTAATCATTCATGATTCAAGTCTAATGTGAAACTCTAATAGAAACTCTTTTTATTATATTCACACTGCCATGGCCATGGGCTTGAAGGAAAATCCTGATTTCTTGGGGTCAGGTTCGTTCCGATCTGATTGGATCGAGAGGCATATTTCAAAAATTTTTTCTTAGATCCTAATCAGATCTGACATTTTTCAAATCTAATTTTATGATCTAAAAAATAAAAAAATTAAATTAAATTAAATCTAAATTAGTTTTACCTTGATATGGATAATCCAATTACCCATTGATGATCTTGCTGATTGCCTGAGGTTCTGGACTAGCCACATAAGCGCCTGGCCTCTACCGATATCCACTCAGGTTGGATCTAGAGATCTTCTTCTTCTTTATCTTAACTCCAAAACTTAGATCTAGATCTAATTTAGAGGATTTTCGAAACTTCTTTCGAAGATTAGCAATCGTCTCTGCAGTAGTGCTGCCTTCTTTCTTTCTCGTCAGCCTTTTCTTGTCTAAATCGCACTAATCTGAAGCCCAACTATCCTTGGGCGTGGAGAGGAGAGAGTTGGCCTGAAGGTGGCATGGAGAAGGAAGAGGGACAGCCTTAGGGTGTGGATAGAAGAGGAGTCTCTGAAAAGTGGGCACAGACAGGTCTTTATATAGACCTTGTTGCGCCATGCAGTGCCACATCACCTCGGCCAATCACATTGCTTCGTTTAATCAGATCTAAATTTGATTGGTGGGATGACATCACCTGATCCAATCAGATGAGAGAGCATAGATTCATCCTAAGGTGGCACCTAAGACTGGTCAAAGTCTATAAGTGAGGGTCGCTAAGTTTGAATCCAAGAAGCAATCTAGAGTTCCATCCGTATGGGACTCCAAGCATCCCTATCCATGGGCGCACGCCATCCTAGGCGTGCACCCCATCCTTTTCAATTTCTAGGGAGGGGATAAGCCCCTATCTACTCTTTAATAAGTGCATGACACATGGGCAGATGTCCAAGGGTCAAAGGTCAATGTTTGACCAAAGTCAAAGGACAAGAATTAGCAGATGACGAAAACTGGTAGATATTATCTTAAATTTACCTCATAAATTAAGACAACCCTTTTCTAACCTAGACAAACTTCAGTCAGACTAGGTAAAGATACATGAGTGAGCACAAACTCATTTGGCTCAGTTGAGACAACTTTTAATGATAGAAAAAAGAAAATGTTAGATTCAATCGTGTGCTAGCATGATTTTCTTGAACCTAATTGAATCTAATTCAAATCAATTGAACTAAGTTAGTCCAATTGATGATATCCAGATCCAAACCCTTATTTGTATGACCCCATTAAATTTAGTTCTGTATGATAATAGGATATGTCGTGATCTCTATCATCAACATCATCGAAACTCCTTTCGATGGATTAGAACTCTTCTGATTTAGACAACTATAATGATCGATCATCTAAATTATTCTAATTGCTCTCAAAATCCACCAGTGACACCTAGCAGTATATGGTGGCAACCCATCAAAACTAAAAATGAATCTCTCGATGCAGCTACTTGTGTGATTAAGTTCTTCTATCTTGAGCCCCGATCAGATTAGGGTTAAGGTAAACTTGTCAAACCTTAATTTCTATCATATGATTTAATCATTTGATTCAAGTCCGATGTGAAAATCTTGTAAAAACTCTTTCTATTATTTCACTCTCTGTCATGGCCATGGGCTAATGGACTTGATTCTCATGATCATCATAGGGCTGCTCCTCATCCACCGAGGTAGATTAATTCCATCTTGGTGCAATCCAATTTTTACATGAACATGCTATAGCCAACATATACCTTAGGGTTTCGAATGGCTAGATGACCGAGTCATGGTGTAGTCAAACTATAACACCTTTAAGGTGAACTGCCGATGCACCTTGGATCAAAGAACCAGATACACCACTGCAGCTTTGAGTCAGTCATCGACGAGAAGGTAGACTTTCTTATGACTACTCGAGGTGGTCACGCTCTGTGCCCTCATTCTCTAACGATTACCTGTACTCTCACTCCGATGTCTCTACACCGTAGACTCAAGACTCATCTACTATAAAAAAGCGATTGTATACTAATCTTTTGGATCAATCACCATTTTCATGATGATCCTATGGTCGGGAGCATTTTGTGAGTTAATAATGAAAATTCTTGTCTTAAATTTTCAACTCTTGAAAATAAAAATTATCATTACCATTAATTCAAGGAATGTATCACAGATACTAAATACACATATGTGATAGAAAATAACTCATTTTATTATTTATAGTTAAAATTATAATTTTATCCCTAGAAGTGTATTATAAGTGTTAGCCAATTCTGGCTTCTAGGGCACACATATCTAACAAACTTTCAGTTGACCTAAAGCCAATTGGCTACAAATCTGAGTTCCATCTTCTCAAGATGGATTTCAATCTTGTGCTGATCCAACGGCTTTGTAAGTAGATCCATCACATTGTCTGCGGAGTCGACTCTCTTGACCTCGATGTAACCCTTCTCGAGGTAATTGCGGATGAGGTGGTATCACCGCTCGATGTCCTTGAACTTTTGATGAGACCTCGGCTCCTTAGCAAGGGCTATGGCGCCATTATTGTTGCAGTATAGAGGAATGACATCTGATGGCATCACTTCGATCTCTGTGGCAAACTTCTTATATCAGAATGCCTCCTTTGCAGCTTCTGACATAGCGATGTATTCTGCTTCCATGGTGGAATCTGCTATCACGGTCTACTTAGAACTTTTTCAACTGATAGCTCCACCATTGCACACAAATAGACTTTCAGATGTCGACTTTCGATCATCTATATCGGACATAAAATCTGAGTCTGTATACCCCTGGATTTAGAGTTCTCCATTACCAAAGACCAACAACATATCCTTAGTTCTTCTTAAGTACTTAAAATACATTTCATAGAAGTCCAGTATTCTTCACCTGGATTCGATTGATATCTGCTCGTGACACTCATAGCATGAGCTATATTAGGTCGTGTACATAACATGGCATACATGAGGCTCCCTATTGCTGAAGCATAAGGGATCTTACTTATGCGTTCTATTTCCTCAGGTATGCTAGTTCACATCTTCTTAGAAAGATGAATGCCATGTCTAAAGGATACTAAACCCCTCTTAGCATTTTTCATGCTAAACCTCTTTAGTACTTCCTCTATGTACATCTTCTGTGAAAGTCCTAGCATCCTATTCAGTCTATCTCTATATACCTTAATTTCTAGAATATAGGATGCTTCTCCTAGGTCTTTTATGGAGAATTCTTTAGATAACCACATTTTAACTATGGTCAACATGGGAATATCATTCCCGATAAGGAGGATGTCATCCACGTACAATATGAGGAAGACAACAATACTCCCACTGACCTTTTTGAAGACATATGGCTCCTCCTCATTTTTGATGAAATCAAATATTTTGATCACATCATTAAAACGAATATTCCCGCTTTGAGATGCTTGCTTAAGTCCATATATAGACCTTTGTAGCTTGCATATCTTGTGATCATTATCACTGGATGTGAAATCTAATGGCTATTCCATATAGATATCTTCCTCAAGATATCCATTTAAAAATATCATTTTTACTTTTATTTGCCATATTTTATAATCAAAATAGGCTGCAACAGCAAGCAATGTGCAGATAGATTTTAGTATAGCTACTGACGAAAAGGTATCCTGATAGTCAATGCCTTCACGTTGACTATAATCTTTTGCCACTAATCTAGCCTTGAATGTCTCCACATTCCCATCTGCACCAATCTTTTTCTTGTAGATCCATTTACATACAATAGGTACTATACTTTCTGATGGATCTACCAAGGTCCAGACTTGGTTTGAGTGCATCGAGTCAATTTCTGACTTCATTGCCTCTAACCATTTCTCGAATTTGATATCTAATATCGCCTCATTATAAGTTTTGTGATCATCACCATGAACCCCATTACCTACGAGGAGCATTTTCTCTACATCCTCTGAAATAGTACCTAAGTACCTCTCAAGGGGATGGAAAATTCTTTTCGATCTATGAGGTGGAGGAGGTAGTGACTGGATTGGCTTAACCTGATTTGGTTCCATTTGGTCCTTAGCTCGTTGCTCTTATGAGATTTTCTCATCGAGCTTGATCTGCTTTCCAATGCCGCTATCTTAAATAAACTATTTTTCAAGAAAAATGGCATGTCGACTCACAATCACATTGTGATCTTCTGGAATGTAGAAATAATATCCTAATGACTCTTTAGGATATCCTATGAATTGAGCTCTAAAGGACTTAAAGTCTAACTTATTCGCTTGTTGTCTTTTGACATGAGCCGGACAACCCCAAATTCTGAGATGACTCTGACTTGGTTTCTTACCATGCTATATCTCATATGGTGTGGTAGGAATGGTTTTAGAAGAAATCCTATTCAGTAAGTATATTGCAGTTAACAAACAGTATCCCCAAAAAAAATTAGGAAGGTCTGTGAAGCTCATCATGGATCAGACCATATCTAATAGGATCCGATTCCTCCATTCTGAAACCCCATTGAGTTGAGGTATCCCTGGTGGAGTCCATTGAGAGACTATGCCATTTTTCTTGAGATAGTCCAGGAATTTCCTACTAAGGTATTCACCTCCTCAATCTGATCGAAGAACCTTAATGAGTTTTTCAATTTGCTTTTCTACTTCATATCTAAATTCTTTGAACTTTTCAAATACTTCAGATTTGTGTCTCATAAGATACACATACCCATACGTAGATAAATCATCGGTAAAGGTTATAAACTAGACTAAGTTGCCTCTAGCCGGCACATCGAATGGGCCGCACACATCAGTATGTACTTGGGCAAGAAGATCCATAGCCCTTTCCCCATGTCCTATAAAAGGGAGCTTAGTCATTTTGCCATGAAGATAGGATTCATAAATTGGATATGACTCAAAAATCAACGAACTCAATAGCCCAGTTTTCTCTAATTTGTTAATCCTATCTTCTGCTATATGACCTAATCTTAGGTGCCATAGATGCCTATCATTTGGACTATCCCTAGCTCATTTTGATTTTATGGCATTCATATTTTGCTCAAAATTAAAAATAGATACATCAACATGTAATTGATAAAGACCATTAATAAGGAAACCATTTGCAATTTTATTTCTTTCATAAAGAATGTTACAATGATCCTTAAGAAAACTAATTACATAGCCTTTTAATGCAAGGCAAGAAACAAAAATCAAATTTCTGCTTGCTGCAGGCACATAATAACAGTCTTTTAACACTAAGTCTAAACTAAATGGTAGTCGAAGAGGGTATGTTCCCACGATCACGATAGCAACTCTTGCTCTATTTTCGACATGCAGAATCATCTCACCATCCCTCAGCCTCCTGCTATCCTCAAGACCTTACATGAAAGTGCATAAGTGAGCACTAGAACCAGAGTAAAGCACCTAACTAGATACAGAAGAAATCATAAGGTTAGACTCAATAACGAGCATACCTCTAGAAGGACCTATCTCCTTCTTCTTTAGGATTTTCAGGTAAGTAGGATAGTTTCGCTTACAGTGGCCTTCATTGTTGCAATGAAAATACTTTTCTTTGTCAGCGGTCTTCTTCTTCAGCTCTGTCTTTTTCTTTTTTTCTCCTTCCACCTTTTGCTTTTTCACAGACTTCTTCTTTCCAAAAGACTTTCTCTTAGAAGAAGTTCATTCCATAGCAAGTACTGAGCCTTTAGAATCTTTCATGGAAAGCTCAACGGTAACCAGCATGTTCATAAGTATGGGCAAGAAATTTTGAAGTTTATACATATGGTAGTTCATGATGAACTGCCCATACGCATCAGTCAAAGATTGTAGAATTATATCATTCTGCAGATCTAAGTCCAACCTCACTCTAAGCTTCTTAAGCTCTTCCAAGTTCTTGATCATCATCAGACAATGATCTTGGACTGACTGTCCATCACGCATCTTAGCCTTGAACAGTCATTTAGTGATTTGATACTGGCTGCACGACTCTGTTCACCAAACATCTCCTATAGGTGAGCTAACATTTGGCGAGCAGTCTTGATATCTTCATGTTGGCACTGAAGTTCATCAGACATCGAGCCCAACATGTAGTATCTAGCCTTATATCTTCATCTAACCACTTATCCAGAGACACTCTCTGCTCAACGGATGGACGAGCTGGTAAGGTGGGAAGGTCTTGGTCCAATACATGAGTTAACTTCTCGAAATCCAAAATGATTTTGAAGTTTCGAAGCTAATCCTTGTAATTTGGTCCGGTCAGTCTATGGGTGTCCAGGATTCGTGCTAGTGGGTTGGATGTAGACATTTTTCTATAGAAAATTAAAGTTTCTAGTTAGATATTGTAATTAAGACTTAACCAATTTATTTAAGAATTTTATTTTTAAACAAATTAGCTCCCACTATTTTTTTAGATCCCTACACTCCCTCTATAGAGATGCAAAAATCTCTATAATTACTGATTTCTAGTGGGTGGTGCAGTCCCACCGACTTACTCATCACCTCACCTAATAGTTATTGGTGATGGGTTAGCCAATAAGTGAACAACTTTTGTTCAATGATTCTCTAATCATGATGCACCCAATCTTGGTCTCTAATTCATGAATCTCACCATGTTCGAAATATTGATCCACTCCTTAGTTAAGTCAAACCAACCATTTGCATAGATTAGATTTTTAATTGAGTCTCTCACCGTATCTGAAATATTGAGCTCAATCCATCCTCTAATCTATAGCATCCAATGCCTAATAGATATGGTTGCATCTTTTCGATGGAACTGAGCCGCTGTAACCAGCTAAGAACAATCAACCCTGAAAGATCCCACACATCTACAAAGGTGGAAGATCTTAGACTTAATCTTTTCTTAGGAAGATTTGATTTAGGTCTCATTAAACTAGACTTGACATAGTCATAACCATTATGACTAACCTAGTGGCATGGGTTAGCTCGGATTATTGACCACCTCAGATCAGAACTGAGTCAACAAACATGGCCAGGTAAGTAAGACCGATGGAAGGGATATGCCATTAACTCGACAAGAACGCATTCGAGTTGAGTAGTTTTTAATTAAAAATCAGTCGATCGTATCTACCAAACTTACCTTAGACACCAAATTATTGAGCCAGAATCAATTGGGTTAGCCTACAATCCAGACTCTAACCACCGAACCTAATTAGGTCTTAGCTTGATCGATCACTCACGTGACTCGATCTTAACCTAGACTTAATCCTATTAGGCTGGTCAATTTAAGCATTGTTGATCCCATCTAACCAACTCTTGATTCGATTTGATCAACCGCTAGACCTAATTAAGCTACCCAAGTCTGAACCTAATTTTATGAACATGTCTTAGATCTAAAAATTCTCAATTTTAGACCTAATATATTTCATAATCTTAATTCTTAATTAACTTTAGGGTTCATCAACAAAACATGCAAATAAAATCCTAGGATTTTAGGATCTAGAGTTTTACAGAAAGTAAGTTTTTAATTTCTGATTAAGGACGAACGTGCAGCACTCCTATACATCATAAGAACATCCCATCAAATGAAAGGAGAGGATCTTTAAATCCTACTTTATTCTTATGATCGGACGGCCAAGGGGAACGTCTTAATCAGAAATATAACTAATCTACAAAAACTAATTAGATCTAAGCATATATCTCATATAAGAAAATTGATCTAATTAAAATATATTTTGTGTACATCTCATGTATCATGCATGCATGTTTTTCAAATCTAAATTATCTCATAATCATCTAAAAAATTAAATTTAAATTTGATCTCATCAAATAAAATTTAATCTAGACCCTATTGTAGAACTATTCTACAACTAGTCTAAATATGCAACTATCATATCTCATATGAACAAATTAAATTTAATTTATTTTCTATTTTTAGATCTAATTATAATATTTATAACATCAAAAAATAATAAATAAATAGATCTAAAAGTTATATTTAATTAAATAAAAATTATGATTATACTAGACTACACATAGAATAATTCTATTCCTAGTCTAGTCATGTATCTCATACATTTTAGATCTAGATTAATTATTTTAATTTTTTAATTTTTTTGATTTTAGATCTAATCACATCTCATGTGATATCTAAAATTATTAATTTATCAAGTTAAATTAGATTTAAATAAATTTTATAAGAACCTGGCTCTGATACCAGTTGAAGGAAAATCTTGATTTTTTAGGATCAGGTTCGTTTAGATCTGATTGGATTGAGAGACATATTTTAAAATTTTTTTCTTAGATCCTAATTAGATCTAATATTTTTTATATCTAATTTTATAATTTGATAAATAAAAAAATTAAATTAAATTAAATCTAAATTAGTTTTATCTTGATATGGGTAATCTGATTATCCATTGATAATCTTGCTGATTGCTTGAGATTCTGGATCTAGCCATGCAAGCGCCTGGCCTCTATCAGTATGCACTCAGACTGAATCTAGAGATCTTCTTCTTCTTCTTTATCTAATCTCCAAAAATTAGATTTGAATTTGATTTGGAGGATTTTTAAAACTCTTTTTCGAAGATCAGCAGTCGTCTCTGCAGCAATGCTGCCTTCTTCTTTTCTTGTCAACCTTTTCTTGCTTGAATCGCACTAATTTGAAGCCCAACTATCCTTGGGCATGGACAGGAGAGAGATGGCCTGAAGGTGGCATGGAGAAGAGAGAGGGACAGTCTTAGGGCATGGCTAGAAGAGGAGTCTCTGAAAAGTGGGCGCAGACAGGTCTTTATATAGACCTTACTACACCATGCAGTGGCACATCACTTCGATCAATCACATTGCTTCATTTAATCAGATCTAATCTGATTGGTGGGATGACATTACCTGATCCAATCAGATAAGAAACCCATAGATTCATCCTAAGGTGGCACCTAAGATTGGTCAAAGTCTATAGGTGAGGGGCACCTAGTTTGAATCCAAGAAGTAACCTGGAGTCCCATCCGTATGGAACTCCACACATCCCTATCCACGGGTGCACGCCATCCTAGGCATGCACCCCCTCCTTTTAATTTTTAGAGAGGGGACAAGCCCCTATATGCTCTCCAATAAGTGCATGACACATGGGCAGATGTCCAAGGGTCAAAGGTCAATGTTTGACCAAAGTCAAAGGATAAGAATTAGCAGATAACGAAAAATGGTAGGTGTTGTCTTAAATTTATCTCATAAATTAAGACAATCCTTTTCTGACTTGAACAAGCTTCAGTCAGACCAGATAAAGATACCTGAGTGAGCACAAACTTATTTGGCTCAATCGAGATAACTTTTAATGATAGAAAAAAGAAAATGTTAGGTTCAATCGTGTGCTAGCACAATTTTCTTGAACCTAATTGAATCTAATTCAAATCAATTGAAATGAGTTAGTCCAATTGATGATATCCAAATCTAAGTTCTTATTTGTGTGATCCATTTAGGTTCAGTTTTGTATGGTAATGAGATATATCATGATCTCCATCATCAACATCATCAAAACTCCTTTCGATGGATCAGAACTCTTCTAATTCAGACAACTAGAATGATCGATCATCTAAATCATTCAAATTGCTCCCAAAATCTACTAATGACACCTAGCAATATATGGTGTCAACCAATCAAAACTAAAAATAAATCTCTCGGTATAGCTACTTGTGTGATTAAGTTCTTCTATCTTGAGCTCCGATCAGATTAGGGTTAAGGTGAACTCGTCAAACCCTAATTTCTATCATATGATTTAATCATTTGATTCACCTCAAGCTGAACTGTTGATGCACCTCAGGTCAAAGAATCAGATACACCACTACAGCTTCGAGTCAGTCATCGATGAGAAGGTAGACTTTCTTATGACTACTCGAGGTGGTCATACTCAGTGCCCTCATTTTCTAACGAGTACCTGTACTCTCGCTCCGATGTCTCTACACCATATATTCAAAATTCATCTACTATAAAGAAGTGATTGTACACTAACCTTTCGAATCAATCACCATCCTCATGATGATCCTATGGTCAGGAGCATTTTATGAGTTAATAATGAAAATTCTTATCTTAAATTTTCAACTCTTGAAAATAAGAATTATCATTACCATTAACTCAAGGAATGTATCACAGACACTAAATACACATATATGATAGAAAATAACTTATTTTATTATTTATAGTCAAAATTATAATTTTGTCCCTAGATGTTTATTACAAGTGTCAGTCAATTCTGACTTCTAGGGCACACATATCAAACAGGGCTTATGAACTCAATCTTATGATTATCATAGGATCACTCCTCATCTACCGAGATAGATAGATCTCCTATTGGTGTAATCCAATTTCTATAATGAACATGCAATAGCCAACATACACCTCAAGATTTTGAATGGCTAGGAGATCGAGTTATGGTGTTGTCAAACTATAACACCCTCAAAGTGAACTACTAATGCACCTTAGATCAAAGAACCAGACACACTACTGCAGCAACAAGTTAGTCATCGATGAGAAGGTAGACTTCCTTATGACTGCTCAAGGTGGTCACGCTCAGTGTCCTTGTTCTCTAACAAGTATCTGTACTCTCATTTCGATGTCTCCACTAAAGAAAAAATTCAGATTTTTTGGGTCAGGTTCATTCAGATCAGATTGGATCAAGAGAGATATTTCAAAAGTTTCTCTTTTAAATCCATATCAGATCTAAGATATCTCAGATCTAATTTTATAGATCTAATAAAATAAAATAAAATAAAATTTGATTTAATTTATACCTTTTGTTGGTTAATCAGATTTTTCTGTGATGATCCTGTTGATTGCCTGAGGTTCTGGATCTAGCTATGCAAGTGCCTGACCTCTATCGATATCCACTCAGGTTGGATCTGGAGATCTTCTCTTTCATTATCACCTCTCCAAATATTAGATCTGAATCTGATTTGAAGAATCTTCAAAACTCCTTCTGAAGATCTAAAATCGTCTCTTGCAATAGTGCTGCCTTCTTTCTTTCTCGTCACCTTTCTATTGCCTGGATCGCACCAAACTGGAGCCCAAACCTTCTTAGGCATGAAGAGGAGAGAGAGAACCAGAAGATGGCATGGAGGAGGGAGAGGGGCAGTCTTGTGGCATGGGCTATATATTGATTCTCTTGAAAGCTAGGTGCTGATAGGATTTATATAGACCCTGCTGCGCCATGCAGTGCCACATCATCCCAGCCAATCACGTTGCTTTGTGCAATCAGATCTAAATCTAATTGGTGAGATGACATCACCTAATCCAATCAAACGAGAGCCTCCTAAAATCATCCTTAGGTAATGCCAAGATTGGTCAAAGCTGAGTCTTAGGCACCTTCCTAAGTTGATTCCAAGAAGTAACCTAGAGTCCTATCTGTATGGGACTCCAGGTGTCCCTATCATTGGATGCACACCTCTCTAGGTGTGCACCCCCTCCTTTCTATTTTCTAGTAAGGGGACAAGCTCCTATCTACTCTCCTATGGGTGTATGACACATGGGTAGATGCCTAAATGTCAAAGGTCAACATTTGACCAAAGTCAAAAGATAAGAATTGGCAGGTGACGGAAAATGGCAGTTATTGTCTCTAATTTATCTCATAAATTAAGACAACCCTTTTCTAATCTGGACAAACTTCAGTCAGACCAAGGAAAGGTACCTGAGTGAGCACAAACATATTTAGCTCAGTCGAGACAACTTTTAATGATAGTGAAGGAGAACATTAGGCTCAATCATGTGCTAGCAAGATTTTCTTGAACCTAATTGAAACTAATTCAAATCAATTGAACTGAGTTAGTCCAATTGATGATATCCAGATCCTAACCCTTATTTGTGTGATCTAGTTAGGTTCAGTTCTGTATGGTAATGAAATATGTCATGATCTCTATCATCGACATCATCAAAATACCTTTCGATGGATCAGAACTCTTCTGATTCAGACAACTAGAATAATCGATCATCTAAATCATTCTAATTGCTCCCAAAATCCATCAGTGACACCTAGTAGTATATGGTGGCAACCCATCAAAATTGAAAATGAATCTTTCGATGCAGCTACTTGTGTGATTAAGTTCTTCTATCTTGAGCCCCTGATTAGATTAGGGTTAAGGTGAACTCGTCAAACCCTAATTTCTATCATATAATTTAATCATTTAATTCAAATCCGATGTGAAAATCTTAATAGAAACTCTTTCTATTATTTCACTCTACCATGGCCATGAGCTTATGGACTTGATTCTCATGATCATCATAGGGCTGCTCCTTATCTATCGAGGTAGATAGATTTCCTTTTGATGCAATCCAATTTCTACAATGAACATGCTATAGCCAACATACACCTCAGAATTCTAAATGGCTAGGAGATCGAGTCATGGTGTAGTCAAACTATAACACCCTAAATGTGAACTGTCGATGCACCTCATGTCAAAGAACCATACACACCACTGCAGCTTCGAGCCAGTCATCGATGAGAAGGTAGACTTTCTTATGACTGCTCGAGGTGATCACACTCAGTGCTCTCGTTCTCTAATAAGTACCTATACTCTCACTCCGATGTCTCTACACCATAGACTCAAGACTCATCTACTATAAAGAAGCGATTGTATACCAACCTTCCGGATCAATCACCATCCTTATGATGATCCTACGGTCGGAAGCATTTTTTGAGCTAATAACAAAAATTCATGTCTTAAATTTTCAACTCTTAAAAATATGAATTATCATTATTATTAACTCAAGGGATGTATCACAGACACTAAATACATATTTATGATATAAAATAATCCATTTTATTATTTATAGTCAAAATTATCATTTTGCCCCTAGAAGTGTATTACAAGTGTCAGTCAATTCTAGTTTTTAGGGCACACATATCTAACAAACTTCCACTTGATCTAAAGCCAATTGGCTACAAATCTAAGTCCTATCTTTTCAAGGTAGGCTTCAATCTTTTACTAGCCCAATGACTTTGTGAGTGGGTCCGCTGCATTATCTGCGGAGTCGACTCTATTGACTGACTCATTTGGAGTTTTCTTAATTAAATGATGACTTGTTGTATCTATTTTCACTTTTGTCATTTTTCATGCTTTACACTTCTCTGAGTGGTGGTGGTCAGTTCGTGACAAGTTTAGTTAAAAAGCACTGCAGCTTATCACAATGGTGCTGACAATCTTTCCAAAACTTAATTTAAGTAGTTTTCAAGTCGACTTGGTGTCGCCCTCTCCTTGGTCTCGATTGGTCCTTTCTTTTAATTTTTTTCGTCTTTTGATTTCTTCTCCCCCTATTTTCCTACTTTTACTTTCCATTTGCTTCTTTTCCTCTTTTTTTTTATCACTTTAAGATGGGTGAGTCAAAAACGTCTTAGTAGGGAACTATCCTCCGACTTTCCTCGGTATAATTTTCTAAGAGTTGGATGTTAGGCATAAGGCAGAGTGCAATTTGGCCTCGAGTCGGCCCAAGCCCACAAGCGGCCTAACTTTGGGTCGGACTTTGAAACTAGGCCAAAATTGTTCAGGCTACGTTTGACCTAATTATAAGGGCTCATTTATCTTTTCGAGCAGGCTTTTCATCTCTCTTCTCAGCAAACATCAATGGACGTCTTCTCAATATGTTTCTCCTTGAAATTATCAGCCTCGATCAACATACTCGTAGAGAAGATATTAAATCTTTCAACCAACTATCATTTGTTCCATCATTATATCAGGTCGGCAAAGGTCCACTCTATATTCATTATATTTATTTCCAACATCTAATATTTCTGCCCACTTTTTTGCTGGATATGGATTGATTTTTCTCCTTTTTTATTGCACACAAGTATTGTGAAAATAGCTACGCAAATTAACTTATATTATCACTGTATAATAATTAGAAGTATATATTTATATAATAATATATTATATTATTTGGCCTTGTTGTTGCTAAGAAAAAATTATTATTGGTAATAAAGAAAAAGAGAATTAGTGTAAACCACATGTGAAATAATGAGAGGGATAGTTTGGTGGATATTTTGGTAATAAACTAAAGACTAGGCTAGGAGAATCTAGTAAAATGAGAACCCGTGTAGAAAATTGTTTTGGTCTAATATGATTGCCTAACTGGTCTATGTTTTTAGGATAGGACCAAAAAGAAAGGTCTTAAACAAGCAATCTATATAGAAAAGATTTATGTCATGTTCATTTGGCATTGTTTTGTTGTATCCTCTATTTAGCCTATCAAATATTAATAATAAAAGAACACAATCAAAGTAAAACATATTTAATTAAGAACTTAGGAAATTATCAAAATTGCAACTTATTATGGTGCTAGTTAAAACACTTAGCAAGGATATATGGACTTATATTTTTCTTTCAAAGCCTGCAAAGATAGTTTCTCAAATGCAGAGCATAACATCTTCTTTACATTCCATCATGCTTCCCACATGATGGCATCCAATGTAAAATGTCAGAAGTCCAGATATATACAATTCATCTAGTAGATGATGTGCGATATTAGGTTGAAGGATTCCTCATGAAATATGAGTAAGCATGTTGGCTGATAGGGCCAATATTGGATTTACTAAACAAGGTCACAAAAATATCCTTGAACGATGACAACGAAAAACTGGACATGGAGTGCTGGAGCACTGATGAAGTATTTTTTTAGAGATTCATGAAAAATCTTTGCTTTTCTAGCAGTGCCAATTAGATGCTGATGAAAATAATCAATATTTTTTGGGTAGATGGTAAGATGATTTATAGATTATGGTTATTTTGTGAATGTGATCTCATTTGATACAATTTTTAAAACAACAAAAGTTTTTTGACCTTTTGCATCCTTAATTAGTTTTCAATCATTTATAGAGAGACGTCATTTGAGCAACTCTTCTATCTGATGAAACCTATCGAATCATTTTACATGGCTATTTGAGAACTTTTCTTTGAGATAATGTTAGCAAAGAAGCCAAAATCTATTTTTTGGATCAAGATGCTGCCAATGGCAAAGCAATTTCATTAGGATGCCAAAAAGTATACCATCGATTATGTATATGGCCATATGAAACAAAATGCCTTCAAGCACTTGAATCATTTATTTAGGGATATATTAAATTTTAAAAAAGAATTCAAGAAGTGCATGAATGAATGTGAGAGGTAGATAAATTTTAATTTATGGAGGTTATGTTTGAGAAACATGACATTTAAGAATAGTTGGTTTGAACAAAGTATTCAAATTAAAGGAGAAATGGGCTAAAGCAATATGTTTAATGGAGTCTTTCAAGCTTAATATGATATAAAAAGTACATATTAAGTGAAAGTTTTAATTCACCCTTAAGAAATTATTTAAGTCAGATATGGACTTAATATGATCTAGATATTTTGAAGATAATTGAAGATAAGAGATACAGAATTTATTGGTAAGTATCACTCCAGATAGAAGTTGCGAAGCTTAGGATTAAAGCACCTATGCTAATACAAGAATGCCAAGATTTATATAAGTGCAATATTTAAATTTTTAGAAGATATTAAAAAGTTCATATCAGTCCATACATCGAGATGATAGGAGGCCAACCTCCAATGGAAAAATAATAAAATTGGTTTGCCCCCCCCCACAATATGGGGGGTTGGGAAAAAAGAAAAATAATATAAGTTATTTGATAACTTTGGATTTGACTATATCTTGTACATGTGAAAGTTTTGGGACAATGGATTTTTTTGTGGCAACTATGCTTAAAGTTCTTCATAACATTAAATATCAAAGCTTATACCAGATAATATGTTTTGAAAGATGGATCAAAATAGCAAGAGATGGCTGTGTTTTATAATCTGGGAAAAATTGAAGAGGATTATAAATTTTATAGGTAACTTTATAGGTCTCAAGTCATTATAATTTTTGTGGGCCCAAATTGTAAAATTAATTGCTAGGGCATCAATATGTGGGACCATAACAACTCTTATACAATCTTCGATTAAGTGCAGCAAGAAGGTGGAAGAAATTATTCAAAGATAAAATAATATTGAACCAAAGCCATTTTATAGAAAACTCTGATCAAGTAACTTTCTTGATGCAAATTAAATAAAGTTGAGGCAAACAAAGATAGAGAATATAAATATTAGGATATCAAAAGGACTTAAAAGAAAGAGGATCATAAAGGAAGGACTCGGCTTAAGAGTGGCATTCCAGAAAGGGCTTGAAAGAAAAAGGAACCTATAAATCCAAATGTCCACGTGCTGCAATACACATCTGTCCCTTTGGATTTATTTTTGAAAGGTAATTTGTTTATGTGAACTAGCATTTTTTATACTAGGCATAGAATGACTTCTTTACATGATATTGTGATTGGTGCAGGTTCCGACTCCATTATCGGCAAGTGCTTGCATTTTCTTTCTGGCCATATAAATATGCTGGTGTTACTTTGTCTATTACGTCTTAATTAGTGCTAATTACTCGTTAATTTTTGATTTACTAATCTAGCCATGCATACATTGTAGGATACTATAGTTTACAACATTACTAGAGAAACCAACAAGAATCTCCACCAATGTTCCCAGTTTTCACTAAGTTATTAAGGATAATTATTTTGAAAATTGACTCACTCATAAGTAGCTATGTATCGAAGTTTACATATTTGAGCTATAGAAGTATATAAAGTTTTGCATTACTTTTGTTCTCCACATTCCAATGCTAAATCCATCATCTAAAGTTTAAGCCATTGAGATAGTGTCAAATTTGAGCTAGGTATAGGATAAATATATTATTAAGGTTTGGTATTTCTTTTAAGGTGTATGTATAAATAATAGTATCTTTCTAATTTTTTTCATGTTAGGTAAGGAGTATTGGATGCCAGCAACCATTGATACTTAAATACTTCTTTTGGGTAGGATACTAATTAAAAGATTCCTTTGTTATGTGCTAAAAGACCAATTATTTCATCATCGCAAGTTCAAGTTCATGAAAATGTCTTATATATATTTATAAAACTTTATGACTTTAGACCTATTGCTTTCTTGGTGAAACCACCATTGACCTATTGTAGATTAAATTTTGTGTAAGAAAAACTTTTTTGAATGGTATTAAAGAATTGGTTGCCAGTTGAGCCCTTCTTGTAAATTAATCTGCATCAGATCCTTCGACAATCCTAGATAGCTTCAAATTTTATCGGCTCTCCTGTACACGTACAGAGCATGCTGTCAGCATGTTTTTCTTTCAAAACAATCCTTAAAGCCAAGAATGCTTCCATTATATGATGGTTTTTCTAATAGAATCTTTGAACTTTTATTGCAGCAATTAAAAAATCTTAAAACTCAGGTTAATGGTAAGTTTTGACTAGAGTTGCACAAGTTGGGCATAGTTTTTTATGTCATCTGAATTCTTTAATATCAATTTATTAATCATGCTCAGATGTATGATAGATGTTTTTATGTCTATGCTCCATGACACACCTTCTCAAGCCCTCAATTAGGCATCAAAAAACCAAAGCATAGGACCACAACCCACCTCGATAGGCATGAGGGATAGGTGCACGCCATATTACATTTATTTTTTAATGGATGTCATACTTTTAATCAGACGAAAAAGGCTACTAATAAGTTTAACAAGGGGTCATTAAAGTTCTTTAAAATACTTCTTAGTTTATATCATTCCTATTTTAAATCTGAAAAAACTAGTTTGGACACCAACCACCAATTATTAGAATGTAGTATTTAATTATTTGGCACTTTATGTAATTTTTTTTTGTTGTCAAACCCATACCACTAGATTATGTTAACATTAGCTTGAATGTTGAGTTCATCATCAATTACGAAAATAATTAATTTTTAAAAAAAATATATTTATTTTAGATTTAATTTTTTTAATCAATATATATAATTTATTCGCTCACAGCATGCTGATCCAACTTTAATGTGTTAATTATTGTTTAAAAAGGCACGGTAACTCATTATTCTTTTTCTCATGGTTTTTAGATGCATGAAATCATGATTGCTTAAGATTTGAGGAGTGCACTGATCAATTAAAGTTATTTTGACTTATTCGGATTTCTAGCTCAGTTCAATTTTGCTTAGTTCAATTTTAGTTTGGAATATTTATTTTCAGAATGAAATATTAAAGATTTAATATAATTAAAAATTATTAAAAATAATTTAATTCAGATTTTTATTGAAAATTAATTTTAAAGAGTAAAAAGTTATTATTACCCTTATTATTAATCTTTTTAAAATTTTATGATTTAATCCTGCTATAAGTATACGGCATTTGTCATGTGCTTGATTTGAATTATGACATTATGTTTAAGAAAATTTTTTATCTAGGGCCTTGATTTGGATGACCATTAATAATTAATTTATTGTGCATATGCATATATATATATATATAATATATATTATATATAATATATATAGACACATCACATACATATAAATAATGCAACTCTAAATAAAAAAAGTTTTCAACGGTGAAGAAATATAAGTGGTCCGAAGACCAATGTATGACATTGTCAAACTGCAGTCAATAAAAAGCCAGATGTATCACGTGACACCAATATGGGGTGGTATGTTGTTGCAGTACACTGGGAGGTGGGGTGGCATGGCGAGATGAAGTCATAATTTTCTTTCTAAAGCTACAAGACAAACTAAATGAAAGTTTTAGCGAATGTAGAACATGCTCGTGGTCTCCCATGCAAGTTGGCTTGAAACTATGAGAACCTCTTCTTTGCAGATCATACATTTATTTTCCACCTTGTGTCCACATTGCTTGCCATTATATAACCTTCCTTACCATCTATTTTAGCCCTCCAGTTAATGAAAAGGAGATTACTTATCAAATCTAAGCAAGGGAGAGCAGGGGGCACGCGTGTAATTAGTAGCCTCCTTACGAAACGAGATTACTGCCCCACCATCAGAACATCCAATCAAAGATGGTTCACCGAGCAGCATCGTCAATTTGGAAAGGAATAATTCATGAGTGCTATCCACTTAATATGATCAAACCAAGGAAGGCTGTTTTAGCTCCAGTTACGCCTTTCACATGTAACCTTCCTTCGCTTTTCCACACGAGATTTCACCTAGAATGTCTTACAATATGATTGAGCCAGACGCGAAATTATTTCGTCCATCACTTAACTAACTATATGTGATCCAAGTCATCCGAGAAAACCATGGCAATCGGATCCATCCTCCAGTGGAATCTAGATATTTGAGTTGAAGTAATTTCGAAGAAAATGCTATATCGAATAAAGAGAACGGGCAACCAATTAACATGCGGCAGCTAGCTTATTTAAATCACTCCGGCTTACATTGAAACGATGGATATTCTTGTCTCCAGTCATAAAAAAAAAAAAAGGAGCTCCGTTCTCCTTCGCTCCCTCTGTCTTGGCGGCTATCAAATCACATCCAGTCTACAGCTGACCAACCCTAAACAAACCTGACGAGTTCCAGTCCCTCTCCTTTTTTCTGTGGTTGTCTTTCCTTACAACTGCTACCATGGTGGGGATTCAACTTCCCATCATCATGAGACAATGCACAACCCTGAATTTTTCTTGTCTCATGTGCGCCCTTCTCAGGGCAGTCTAGTAGTAAAACACAACCGAATTTTTTGAAAAAAATTTGAGATTCGGTCCATCAATAAGCTAGAACTAGGTTCCAGAATGATAAATGGGAGTCCAACAAGTCCCAAAACGCCAAACAGAGTTCCAGATGGAAAAAAGTTTACAGCACGTAGGAAGCCGAAAAGAAGTGGCATGGTCACGGGCCGGTGACGGCGAGGGCCTGGCCCTACAGCATAGCGGTGCATGGGCTGGCCTAGGCACACAAGCACGCTTGCGGGTGCGCACAGGGGCCTCGCTAGGGCGTACGTGTCCGCGCGGGCCCAACAAAAGGCACAAGTCTCATGCGGTCCATGCATGGGCTATGGACCAATTATTTCCCACTCCATTTCATGTGGTCTACGGTGACCATCGACATTTTTCAGGCCCTTTTTCTCACAATTACAAATTGATCTGGATGATTGCGTGATCAGATGCTCAAGAGCGAGTCGGTTCCATAATCAAACGATCTATAAATTGATTGTCGGATATGTTAGGATTAGGTTTTTCTATTGAAACATTTTTTTTTTAGTTTTTTGGAAGTAATATAACTCCGATTGACGAATATTTATTGTATCGGAAAGATGGTGATGTCTTGAAGGTGCTGAGGAGGCTTCTTAAGAGATTTTAGAGAATTTTTTTTGTGAGGATTTTGGAGGTCTTCTTAATTGAGAAATCTTGTACAAGAGTTGAGTAGTAAGTTTCTCTTTATTTATTGATTTTCTTTCTCATAGGAAGTTTTGCATGCTTTTCGTGGAGGTATGCCCTTGGTACCTAATCCATAAATACTTATTATGTGCTATCTTATCTTTTATTCTTTTTTTGTTTTCTACGGTATCCGTACGTAATCGAGTGTAATGCCAAATGGTATCAAGAAGATTTGAGATTATAGTCTTACAACTCCCCACATAATGGTATCAGTAGTGAGTTGATATCCAATAATTGATATCAAAGCTAGGTACCAACACACGTGGTTGCTAGATCGTGAAGTCGCAGATTGTGATCGAGATCAAGAAGATGGAAAAACAAACTTAATCAAGGTGGAGATCAGATCGGTTCGATGGAAAAGAATTTCTCCTTGTGGCAAGTGAGGGCTGAAAGGACGTACCATTTCAACACAGACTATCGACCGCTTCTTCTGAAATGAAAAGAAGCCTAGACCCATAGAGGAGAGGACTTGAAGTGGCTACAGATGTAGATGGTGACTACCATCTGCATGCCTGATGGATGAGGTGGTGAGCCATGTATTTGGCAAGATTTTTCGATGTATATGATCACAACAGCTCGAGCCATTTGTACATGTGAAGTCCTCACAAACTCTCTTTCTTAGAGGTAGTTCTATTAATTGCAGATGATCGAGATAAGAGCATGCAAGAGCATCTCAGCCACTTTCAAAAAGATTCTCACTCGATCTTCCTCAGTATAGGTAAGAAGTTTGAAGCGAAGACTAGGGCGTTGGTTTG
>QRFJ01004477.1:56965-90058 GCA_006176705.1 Cocos nucifera
GATCAAATATTAGTTTGGTCAAGCCTGATGGATGGCAGCCATTTGGCACCATGTGGCTTGGGTTCTTCTATGTGGTTAGTCTCAGTACTAACCTGTTCCTCTAAATTTTCATTTTGGCTAGCATCAGTACTAGCCTCTCTCACCTGGTCTTAGTATGGGTCCATAAGAATCCTATAGCTTTTAAGTTCAAAAATTATTTTGGCATTCTCTAATTGAGAATTCTTAGGTGGGACATTAGATTGATAATTTAATCCAAGTGATTGGTGGACATTAGGTGGGTTGTTTGAAATTGGTAGGCTTGGTAGTTAATCTAGTTTTTTCCTCATGTTAGACTCGACTAGTTGTCTGATTTGAGCTTCTAGCTTGGTGATAGATTGCTGTTGAGTCAGAATCAATTATTGAAGTTGGTTAAATCTATCATTGGCTAGATTGGTCTATTGAGGAGGTGGGTATGATAGCTGATTGTTATATGATGGCTGGATAAACTGACTAGACTGACCATTATTATAGGCATAGTTTTGGTATTGGGGTCTATTCTAATAATTTTGCATTGATAGAGTTTGGGTCTGAGCCTAAGTCTGTTGTGGTTTCCAAGAGAAATTAGGATGATTTCTCCAGCCAGAGTTATATGAATTTAAAAATGGATCACTAACCGGCTTGGAGTAGTCTTGAACAGCTTGGACTTGTTCTTGGATAAAAGATGAAAATTGCGCAGTCATAGGACATTCACTCACATGATGGGTTGGGCTAGCATAGATTGAACAAATCTCCTGATAATTAGAAGATGTGAATTATGCAGGAGATTGTTGACCTAGGGTTAGGACTTGATCTAATTTTTGAGCAAGAAAGTCCACTTTATTTATCAAATTTGAATCAGCCTTAGGACTAGATTCTAGATATTTAAATTCATGGATCCCTACCCAGGTTTGGTAGAAAGATAATGAAGCATGGTTACTTGAGTTTTCACTCAAGATTTCAAATAAGGTATAGGCTTCATCCTCACTCTTGTTCATAAATGCACCTCCACAGGATGCATCTACCATCTATCTGTATTGGTCTCCTAAACCTTCATAGAAAGCTTGAACTATTTGCCACTTAGACAGACTATAGTATGGGCATTTTCTAAGAAGTTCCTTAAGTCTCTCCCATGACTCGTGAATCTATTTTCCTGGAAGCTGAGCAAATCCAGTGATAGTTTGCCTCATAATGTTGGCTCGGCCTATGGGATAAAATTTCTTAAGAAATTCACTTTATAATTCAGCCCAAGTTTTAATTGATCTCTCTATTGTGCCAAGCCAGTACTTGACTTTGTCTTTTAATGATAAGAAAAATAAAATTAGTTTGAGGGCATTATTAGTTAAATTTTGAATTCTTACTGTAGAGTAGATTTCTAAGAATTCATTCAGATGTTTATAAGGGTCTTCATTGGTGTTCCCATAGAAAGATGGAAGCATCTAGATTGTAGTCGGCTTGATCTCATAGTGGGTAGCATGGATATCAGGTAACTGGATACAAGTCGATGGGCTATCAGTAGAAGGGATAAAATACTTCTTAATCTGCTTAGGTGGTTCTCTAAAATTTCAGCTATTGGGTTTAATACGGTTCAGCCTTTCAATGTTATGGTTGGATTCAACTAGATCAGGTAAAGTAATTTCCTACCATATATGTACTAGTGCAACCCTAATGTGTGGTTCAAAATTCTTTTAGAATTTTTAAATTTTTTTAATTTTTTTTATATGATTATTTTTATAAAAAATTATTTTTTAGATTATTTTACTTATTTTAATTATTATTTTTTAATTTAATTTAATTTAAATTTAATTATTATTTTTAATATATTTTTTAAATTTAATTTAATTTAATTTTTATTTTATTTTATTTTATTTTATTTTTAAAGAGAAAAAAATAAAAGTTCTAAAAAAATCCTTAAGGAGTCTTGGAACTAAGAAGAGAGAGAAGAATTAGGTTTAATTATGTTCGATGTTAGTTAGCAATCAAGTTGTCAATCAATCCTGACTATCCTAGATCTAGACAGTTCCTAACTGTTAAGGTCACCTTCATGCCCTCCAAGTGTAGGATTAGCCAATCAACTAGTCAGGTAAGTGTAAGATCAGTAGAAGTCCTCCTGTTGCTTGCCTTAGACACCAATTGCGCTTGGTTAGGTAAGCGAATGGAATCAATTAGAAACCACCTTCCTTCGAGCCCAGTCATCTCTGAACCACTTTCCTAGATATCAATCAAATTGACTAACCCTAACCTGGTTTAACTCTTAGGGTTCTTTATCCTATTAAGCTCGAGTTTCTAGGATTGATGTCTAATTGATTTTAAAATTAGAGGCTTAGGTCAATGCAGGATGTTTGTTGGTTGTTTGTGAGCCAAGAAAGGATGATCAAATCCCCACCTTATCTTATTTAATTGGGTGTACCCTTAATTTAGTTTAATATGAATATGCACAAAAAAATTTTCAATCAAAGGGTTCTATGCAATTTAAACTAGATGCATGCAACTAATTGAATTATGAAAGGCTTACCTTACCTCCAGCAATCATCAAAAAATAAAAATAAAAATAAAAATAAAACTAATATGATGCATGCTCTAAATAGTTAAGATTTCTAATTTTTTCATGAGATTTTTTTAATTAGATTTAAGTGGATTTTTTTTAAATTTAATTTAAAAATAAAATAAATAAATAAATAAATAAAAGGACTCGGGTTAGGATTGATCTCACCAAGCAAAACTTAATGATTTGTTCCTTGCCTTGATTATTTTGATTCTTTAACCATTTTTTCTGCAAAATAATAAAAAAAATTAGCAAGCAATATTAAAAAAAATAAAAATTTTATTTATAATTTATTTATAGAAAAATTAAAAAGATCAAAAATTTAATGTCCGTGCCTTTCCCGACAATGGCGCCAAAAACTTGGTGTGTTTATCGGAATTATTTTTAATTTATTTAAAATAAATCAAAGAAATTAAAATCAAAAACCAAAAATAATTTTTGACAACGGCGCTAAAAACTTGATAGGAATGCGATGTAATCGTTAAGACACCGTGTTTATCAGTTTAATCCAACTTCTTAAAAAAATTAAAAATACATAGATAGTAGTGAATCAGGTCGAATCACAGGAAAGGTACTATTTTTAAATTTAAAATCTTTGATTTTTTTAAAAGAAAAAGAAAAAGAAAAAGATTTGGAAATAAAATTTGAAGTTGGAAATTAAAATTGCAAAGTGGAAATTAAATTATGCAGAAAAGTAAACTTGGTACTAAGATCTACTAGTTAGATCTTAGCATCTACTTGCAAGAAAATAAAAAGTAATAATTAAAATATAGAAATTAAATTATAATAAAAATAAAAAGCTAAAATTAAAATATAATAATAAAATTTTTATTAATTAAAATTTTAAAATTTAAATATATAAATTTTTTTTAAAAAAATAAAATGGCCTGATCTCCGATCTTGGATCGGTATGGGTGGAAAGATGGTGTAGAGCCTAGCTTTTTCTCTCGACACCAGTTGCCTTGAAGCAGCCATTAACCTAGAGCCTAGCTTCATCCTGTACCAAAGCTTCATCTTGATCGGAGATATTGATTTCTGGAGGCCTAGGATCCTTTTTATAGAGCTAGGAGGGCTGGAGAGTTTGTTTCTAGGCAATATGGGACTAAAGAACTCTTTGATCATCAAAATATAAAGAAATCCATGTAAAAATTGGATTAAAAGGAGTCATGGATGAATTCTGCTACTTTGGATAAAATCTGGCTGTTGATAGAAATCCAACGGTCCAAAATTAGGTCGGATTAAATTTTGGCCGTTCGATCGCACGTTGATGGAGGAAATCTGGCCGTTGATCATGCATCGGGAGTCTTGATCACCATCGGGAGCATTCTGGATTGTTGGATCTTCATCAGTTGATTTTTTGACTATCGGATCGCGCCAGATCGCTGATAGAATTTGAATCAAACCCAAAAATAACCACCACCGTCCGATCTTGACCGCAATCAACCACAGCCATCCGATTATGCAATTACTGTTCTAGTGGACTGCATGGACCGGTCGCATCGTACACCGCAACCAATCAGTGCTCTTGTCGTTGAGTGAAAAGACCAAAATACCCTGTAAGCCGCGATAAATTTCTGTAGATCCTTTAAGGGTCTAGGTCCGCCACGTGTCGCACCTTGATTCATCGATTTCTGCTGAGCTGGCGGTCCATGCCTGAATCATGGACCGACTAGTGGCTTCTGCGGCTAAGTCGGCTTTGACGGCTTGGCTTGGCTTGCAGAGCCAGCTGAGCCATTTTCTTTTTTTATTTAATTTTTATTTTATTTCTTTAGAAATTCATATCTTCTTCGTTTTAGCTCTATTTTGCTTCAAACTTATTTCATTATAATCAAAAAAATGAGCTCTTTTCATTGATTATAAAATTTTATTTTTTAATTTTTATTATTTTTTTAATTAATTTTAATTAATAAAAATATGAATTTCTCAAAAATTATATATAAATTAATCATTAATTCTAAAAAATTAATATGAATTAATTGATAAATTAATACTTTTATTGATGAATTTATGATGCTTATCATTAGTGCTGAAGCTCATCAACCATCAAGTCCAACATATAGTATCTAGTCTTGTTATCTTCGTCCGTCCACTTATCAAGAGATGCTCTCTATTCAGCAGATGGACGAGCTGGTAAGAGGGGAGGGTTCTGATCCAAAACATGAGTTAACTTTTTGAAACTCAAAATGATTTTGAAGTTCCAGAGCCAATCCTTATAATTGGGTTCGGTCAATCTATGGGTGTTCAGGATACGTGCTAGTGGATTGAACACAGATATTTTTCTATAGAAAGTCAAAGTTTCTAGTTAGATATTATAATCAAGACTTGACCAATTTATTTAAAAATTTTATTTTTAAATAAATTAGCTCCCATTATTTTTTTGAATTCCTATACTTTCTTTGTAGAGATGCGAAAATCTCCACGATTAATGATTTCTAGTGGGTGGTGCGGTCCCATCAACTGACTCATCACCTCACCTAATAGTTATTGGTGATGGGTTAGCCAATGAGTGAACAAGTCTTGTTCAATGATTCTCTAATCGTGGTGCACCCAAACTTAATCTCTAATTCATGAATCTCATCGTGTCTGAAATATTAATCCACTCCTTAGTTAAGACAGACCCACCATTTGCACAGATTGGATTTTTAATTAAGTCTCTCACCGTATCCAAAATATTAAGTCCAATCCATCCTCCAGCCTATAGCATCCAATGCCTAATAGATATGGTTGCATCTTTCTGATGCAACTGAACCACTATAACCAACCGAGAATAATCAACTTCGAAAAGGGCCCGCACATCTACAATGGTGGAAGATCTTAGACTTAATCTTTTCTTAGGAAGATTTGATTTAGGTCTCATTAAACTAGACTTGAGATAGTCATAACCATTATGACTAACCTAGTGGCATGGGTTAGCTCAGGTTATTGACCACCTCAAATTAGGACTGAGCCAACAAATATGGCCAGGTAAGTGAGACCGGTGGAAGGAATATGCCATTAACTCAACAAGAATGCATTCGAATCGAGTAGCTCCCAATTAAAAATCAGTCGGTCGTATCTGCCAAACTTATCTTAGACACCAAATTATTAAGTCAGAACTAATTGGGTAAGCCTACAATCCAGACTCTAACCACTGAGCCTAATTAGATCTTAGCTTAATCGATCACTCATGTGACTCGATCTTGATCCTGACTTATTCATATTAGGCTGGTCAATTTTAAGCACTGTTGATCCCATCTAACTAACTCTTGATTCGATTTGATCAACCGCTTAGATTTAATTGAGCTATCAAAGCTCAAACCCAATTTTATGAATATGTCTTAAATATGAAATTCTCAATTTTAGACCTAACATATATTTTATAATCTTAATTCTTAATTAAGTTTAGGGTTTACAAATAGAATATGTAAATAAAATCCTAGGATTTCAGGATCTAGGATTTTGCAGAAAATAAGTTCTTAATTTTTAGTTAAGGACAAACACACAGCACCCCTACACATTATAAGAATACCCCATCGAATGAGAGGAGAGGGCATTAAAATCCTACTTTATTCTTATGACCGAATGATCAAGGAGAATGCCTTAATCAGAAATATAAGACTACAAAACTAGTTAGATCTACATCATATATCTCATATAAAAATTGATCTAACTTTAAACATATTTTGCATACATCTCATGTATCATATCATGCATATTTTTAGATCTAAATTATCCCATAATTATCTAAAATATTAGATTTAAATTGATTACATCAAAATAAATTCTAATCTAGATAATTATGTAGAACTATTCTACAACTAGTCTAAACATGCATTCATCATATCTCATATGATCCAAAAATTAAATAATTTTATTTACTATTTTTTAGATCTTATTATAATATTTATAATATTAAAAAATAGTAAATAAATAGATCTAAAATTATAATTTAATCAAATTAAATTATGAACATGCAAGACTATGTATAGAATAATTCTATTTTACAGCTAGTCATGCATCTTATAAAACTTAGATCTAAATTATTTAATTTTAATTTTTTTAATTTTAGATCTAATCATATCTCACATGACATCTAAAATTATCTAATTATTAGATTAAAAATAAATTTAAATTAGATCTAAATAATTTATTAGAATTTGGCTCTGATATCAGTTGAAGAAAAAATTTAGATTTTTTGGATCAGGTTCGTTCAAATCTGATTGGATCAAGAGAGATATTTTAAAAATTTTTCTTTTAAATCTATATTAAATTTGAGATATTTTAGATCTAATTTTATAGATCTAATAAAATAAAATAAAAAAAAATTAAATCTGATTTAATTTGTAGCTTTTGTTTGATAATCAGATTACCCTATGATGATCTTGCCGATTGCCTGAGGTTCTGGATCTAGCCATGCAAGTGCCTGACCTCTATTAGTATCCACTCAAACTGGATCTAGAGATCTTCTCCTTCATTATTACCTCTTCAAATATCAAATCTGGATATGATTTGGAGGATCTTCAAAACACCTTCTGAAGATCTAGAATTGTCTCTTGCAGCAGTGTTGCCTTCTTCCTTTCTCGTCACCTTTCTCTTACCTGGATCGTAGCAAACTGGAGCCCAAACCTCCTTGGGCATGAAGAAGAGAGAGAGAACCAAAAGATGGCATGGAGGAGCGAGAGGGACAGCCTTGTGACATGGGCTATATATTGATTCTCTTGAAAGCTAGGTGCAGATAGGGTTTATATAGACCCTACTACGCTATGCAGTGCCACATCATCCCGACCAATCACGTTGCTTCATGCAATCAGATCTAAATCTGATTGGTGGGATGACATCACCTAATCCAATTAGATGAGAGCTCCCTCAAATCATCCTTAGGTGGCACCAAGAATGGTCAAAGCTGAGTCTTAGGTGCCTTCCTATGTTGATTCCAAGAAGCTACTTGGAGTCCCATCTGTATGGGACTCCAGGTGTCCCTATCATTAGGCGCACGCCTTCCTAGGCATGTGCCCCCTCCTTTCCATTTTCTAGCAAGGGGACAAGCCCCTATCTACTCTCCTATGGATGCATAATATATGGGCAGATGTCTAAATGTCAAAGGTCAACATTTGACCAAAGTCAAAAGACAAGAATTGGTAGGTGATGGAAAATGGTAGCTGTTGTCTCTAATTTATCTCATAAATTAAGACAATCCTTTTTTGACTTGGACTAGCTCCAATCAGACTAGGTAAAGGTACCTGAGTGAGCATAAACATATTTGGCTCAGTCGAGATAACTTTTAATGATAGTAGAAGGAGAACATTAGGCTCAATCGTGTGTTAGCACGATTTTCTTGAACCTAATTGAATCTAATTCAAATCAATTAAACTAAGTTAGTCCAATTGATGATATCCAGATCTTAATCCTTATTTGCATGACCCAGTTAGGTTCAGTTTTGTATGGTAATGAGATATGTCATGATTTCTATCATCAACATCATCGAAACACCTTCCGATGGATTAGAACTCTTTTGATTCAGACAACTAGAATAATCGATCATCTAAATCATTCTAATTGCTCCCAAAATCCACCAGTGACACCTAGCAGTATATGGTGGCAATCCATCAAAATTGAAAATAAACCTCTCGATGCAGCTACCTGTGTGATTAAGTTTTTCTATCTTGAGCCCCTGATTAGATTAGGGTTAAGATGAACTTATCAAACCCTAATTTCTGTCATATGATTTAATTATTTGATTCAAGTTTGATATGAAAATCTTAATAGAAACTTTTTCTATTATTTTACTCTGCCATGGCTATGGGCTTATGGACTTGATTCTCATGATCATCGTAGGGCTGCTCCTTATCTACCGAGGTAGATAGATTTTCTCTTGATGCAATTCAATTTCTATAATGAACATGCTATAGCCAACACACACCTTAGAATTCTGAATGACTAGGAGACTGAGTCATGGTGCAGTCAAACTATAACACCCTCAAGGTGAACTATCGATGCACCTCAGGTCAAAGAACTAGATACACCACTGCAGCTTCGAACCAGTCATCGATGAGAAGGTAGACTTCCTTATGACTACTCGAGGTGGTCATGCTCAGTGCCTTTATTCTCTAACGAGTACTTGTACTCTCACTTCGGTGTCTCTACACCATAGACTCAAGACTCATCTACTATAAAGAAGCGATTGTACACCAACCTTCTGGATCAATCACCATCCTTTTGATGATCCTACGGTCGGAAGCATTTTATGAGTTAATAATAAAAATTGATGTCTTAAATTTTCAACTCTTGAAAATATGAATTATCATTACCATTAACTTAAGGGATGTATCACAGATATTAAATACATATTTATGGTATAAAATAATCTATTTTATTATTTATAGTCAAAATTATAATTTTGCTCCTAGAAATATATTACAAGTGTCAGCCAATTCTGGCTTCTAGGGCACACATATCTAACAGCCACACCATAGACTTAAGAGACATCTATCCTAAAAAATAATCGTACACCAATCTTCTAGATCGATCATCATCCTCATGATGATCGTACGGTCAGGAGTAGTTTATGAGTTAATTATGAAAATTCATATCTTAAATTTTTAACTCTTGAAAATATGAATTATCATTACCATTAACTCAAAGGATGTATCACAGATACTTTAAATACATACTATGATAGAAAATAATCTATTTATTAATTTATAGTTAAAATTATAAAATTATTCTTAGAAGTGTGTTACAAGTGTCAGCCAATCTATCTTCTAAGGCACACATCTAATAAATTCTCACTTGACCTAAAGCCAATTGGCTACAAATCTAAGTCCCATCTTCTTAAGATGGGCTTCGATCTTCTACTGGCTTAATGACTTTATCAGTGGATCAGCTACATTGTCTGCAGTGTCGACTCTCTTGATCTTGACATATCCCTTCTCGTGATAATCATGGATGAGATGGTATCACTGCTCGATGTGCTTGGATTTTTGGTGAGACCTCGGTTCTTTAGCTAGGGCTATGGTGCCATTGTTGTCATAGAACAGAGGACCGACATCTGATGGCATTACTTCTAGCACTGTAGCAAACTTCCTATACCAGAATGCCTCCTTTACAGCCTCTGTGTAGTGATATACTCTGCTTCCATGGTGGAGTCTACTATCACTGTCTGCTTGGAACTCTTTCAACTGATAGCTCCACCATTACAAATAAATAGTCTTCCAGATGTCAACTTTCGATCATCTATGTCGGACATAAAATTTGAGTCTGTATACCCCTAGACCTAGAGTTCTCCATTACCAAAGACTAGAAATATATCCTTAGTCCTTCTTAAGTACTTAACGATATATTTCACAGAAGTCCAGTGCTCTTCGTCTGGATTTGACTGATACTTGCTCGTGACACTCACAGCATGGGCAATATCAAGTCGTGTACATAGCATGGCATACATGAGGCTTCCTATTGCCAAAGCATAAGGGATCTTGCTCTTGCATTCAATCTCCTCAGGTGTAGTAGGACACATCTTTTTAGAGAGATGAATGCCATGTCTAAAGGGTACTAAACCCCTCTTGGAGTTTTCTATGCTAAACCATTTTAACACCTCCTTTATGTACATTTTCTGTGAGAGATCCCGCATCCTATTCGGTCTATCCCTATAGACCTTAATTTCCAGAATAAAGGATGCTTCTTCTAGATCTTTCATAGAGAACTCCTTAAACAACCACATTTTGACTGTAGTCAATATGAGAATATCATTCCTAATTAGAAGGATGTCATCCACATACAGTACGAGGAAGACAACAAGCTCCCATTGACCTTTTTGAAAATACAGGGCTCCTTCTCATTTTTGATGAATTCAAATGATTTGATTACATCATTGAAATGAGCATTCCAACTTCGAGATACTTGCTTAAGTCCATATATGGACCTTTGTAGCTTGCATACCTTGTGATCATTATCACTAGATGTGAAATCTAGTGACTGTTCTATATAGATATCTTCCTCAAAATATCCATTTAAGAATGCCATTTTTATGTCCATCTATCATATTTCATAATCGAAATAGGCTACAACAGCAAGCAATATGCGAATGAATTTGAGTATGGCTACTGGCAAAAAAGTATCTTGATAGTCAATGCCTTCACGCTGACTATATCCTTTCACTGCAAGCCTTGCTTTGAATGTCTCTATATTCCCATTGGCACCTATCTTTCTCTTGAAGATCCATTTACACCCAATAGGTACTCTACCTTCAGGTGGATCCACCAAGGTTCAAACTTGATTTGAATGCATTGAGTCAATCTCTGACCTTACTACCTCTAATCATTTCTTAGAGTCAATATCTGATATCATCTCATCATAGTTTTTGGGATCATCACCATGAACCTCATTTTCTGTGAGGAATATTTTCTCTACATCTTTTGATATAGTACCTAAGTATCTTTCAGGAGGATGGGAAATTTTACTTCATCTACGAGATGGAGGAGGTAGTATTTGGGTTGGCTTAATTTGATTGGATTCCATAGGTTCATTAGCTCGTTTCTCATCGGAGACTTTCTCCTCAAGTCTAATTTATCTGTCGATGCCACCATCTTGAATAAACTATTTTTTAAGAAAGATGGCATGTCGACTCATAATTATATTATAATCTTTCAAAAGATAGAAATAATATCCTAATGATACTTTAGGATATCCAATAAATCGAGCTCTAAAGAACCTAGACTTTAATTTGTCCGCCTGTTGTCTTTTGACATGGGTCGGACAATCCTAAATTTTGAGATGACTCAGACTTGATTTCTTACCATACCATATCTCATACGGTGTGGTAGGAATGGTATTAGAAGAAACCCTATTCAGTAAATATATAGTGGTCATTAGACTATATCCCCAAAGAAACTTAAAAAGATCTATGAAGCTCATCATGGATTGGACCATATCTAATAGGATCTAATTTTTTTATTCTAAAATCTCGTTGATTTGAGGCATTCCAGATGGAGTCCATTGAGAGACTATGCCATTATCCTTAATATAGTCTAGGAATTTTCGACTAAGATATTTACCTCCTCGATCTGATCGAAGAATCTTAACGGATTTTTCTATTTATTTTTCTACTTCGAGTCTGAATTTTTTGAACTTTTCAAAAGTTTCAGACTTATGTTGCATCAAATACACATACCCATATCGAGATAAATCATCAGTAAAGATGATGAAGTAAACATAATTACCCTTGGCCGGCACATTAAATGGACCGCATACATCAGTATGTACTAGGGCAAGTAGGTCTGTGACCCTTTTTCCATGTCCTACAAAAAGAAAGCTTGGTCATTTTGTCATGAAGGCATGATTCATAAATTGGATATGACTCGAAAGTCAATGAACACAATAGCCCAGATTTCTCCAATTTATTAACCCTATCTTCAGCTATATGACCTAGCCTGAGATGCCAAAGATAACTATCATTTAGACTATTCCTAGATCGCTTTGATCTCATGGCATTCATGTTTTGCTCGATATTAAAAATAGAAACATCAATATATAACTGGTAGAGACCATTTATAAGAAAACCACTTGCAATTTCATTTCTTTCATAAAGAATATTACAATGGTCCTTAAGAAAACTAATTATATAGCTTTCTTGTGCTAAACATGAAACAGAAATCAAATTTTTGCTGGCTGCAGGCACATAAAAATAATCCCTAAGAACTAAATCTAATCCTGATGATAATCATAGAGGGTAGGTTTCCACGGCTATAGTAGCAACTCTTGCTTCATTTTTTATGCTTAGAATCATCTCACCATCCCTCAGCCTTCCGCTATGCTCAAGACCCTGCATAGAAGTGCATAAGTGAGCACTAAAACCAAAGTCAAGCACCTAACTGGATGCTGAAGAAATCGTAAGATTAGATTCTATAATGAGCATACCTCCAGAAAGACCTACCTTCTTCTTATTCTTTAGGCTAGTCAGGTACAAAAGGCAGTTCTGCTTTCAATGGCCATCAGTATTGCAATGAAAATATTTTTCTTTATCAGCGATCTTCTTCTTCGGCTCTACCTTCTTCTTCAGCTCTACCTTCTTCTTCTTCCCACCATCCATCTTTTGCTTTTTTACAAACTTCCTTTTCTTTTCAAAAGACTTTCTCTTAGAGGAAGTCCGCTCTACAGCAAGTACTGAGCTTTTAGAACCTTTCATAGAAAGCTTAGTAGTAACCAACATGTTCATAACCTCAGCCAAGATATTCTAAAGTTTATGCATATGGTAGTTCATGATGAACTGCCCATACGCATCAATCAAGGACTATAGAATTATATCAATCTGCAGATCCTGATCTAACTTGATACCAAGCTTCTCAAGCTCTTCTGAGTCCTTGATCATCATCAAATAATGATCTTGGATTGACTGCCCATCATGCATCTGAGCCATAAATAGTCTCTTAGTGACTTGATATTTGGCTGCGCGACTCTGTTCACCAAACAATTTTTGCAGGTGAGCCAATATTTGACAGCTAGTCTTAATGTCTTCATGTTAGCGCTAGAGCTCATCAAACATCGAGCCTAATATATAATACCTGACTTTGTTATCTTCATCCATCCACTTCTCAAGAGATGCTTTCTGTTCAATGGATGGATAAGCTGGTAAGGTGGGAGGATCTTATTCCAACACATGAGTCAACTTCTTAAAATCCAAATAATTTTGAAGTTTCAGAGCCAATTCTTGTAGTTAGATCCGGTCAGTCTATGGATATCTAGGATGTGGGCTAGTGGGTTGAACACAGACACCTTCCTATAGAGAGTCAAAGTTTCTAGTTAGATTTTATAATTAGACTTAACCAATTTATTTAGAAGTTTTATTTTTAAATAAATTAGGCTCCCACTATTTACTCAGATTCCTACACTCCCTTGGCAGAGATGCAAAAATCTTCGTGATTATAGATTTCTAGTGGGTGGTGCGGTTCCACCGACTAGCTCATCACCTTACCTAACAGTTATTGATGATGGATTAATCAATGAGTGAACAACTCTTGTTCAATGATTCTCTTAATCATGGTGCATCCCAAACCTTGGTCTCTAATTCATGAATCTCACCATGTCTAAAATATTGATCCACTCCTTAGTTAAGTCAGACCCACCATTTGCATGAATTGGATTTCCTGAATTGAGATCTCTCACCGTATCTGAAATATTGAGCCCAACTCATCCTCCAACCCATAGCATCCAATGCCTAATAGACATGGTTGCATCTTCCCGGTGCAACTGAGCCACTGTATCCAGTTGAGAACAATCAATCCCCGAAAAGAGCCCGCACATCTACAATGATGGAAGACCTCAGACTTAATCAGTTTTCTTAGGGAGATTTAATTTAGGTCTCATTAAACTAGACTTGACTTAGTCATAACAATTATGACTAACCTAGTAGCATGGGTTGGCTCGAATTATTAGCCACCTCAAATCAGAACTGGATCGACACAAATGGCCAGGTAAGTGAAATCGGTGGAAGGGATATGCCATTAACTCAATAAGAATGCATTTAGGTCAAGTAGCTCTCCAATTAAAAATCAATCGATCGTATCTGCCAGACTTACCTTAGACACCAAATTATCGAATCAGAATCAATTGGATTAGCCTATAATCCAGGCTCGAACCGTGGAGCCAAATTAGGTCTTGACTTGATCGAGTTACATCTCAATGTGATTCGATCATAATCTAGACTTAATCCTATTAGGCTGGTCAAATCTAAGCTTTCTTTGATCCCACCTAACTAACTCTTGATTCAGTTTGATCAACCGCTTAGACCTAATTAAGCTACCCAAACCCGAACCCAATTTTATGAATATATCTTAGATCTTAAAAATTTTAGACCTAATTTATTCATAATTTTTAATTCTTAATTAAGTTTTTGGTTCATGAAATAAAATATGTAAATAAAATTCTTGAGTTTTTGGATCTAGAATTTTGTAAAAAAATAAGTTTTGATTTTTGATTAAGAACGAACGTGCAGCACCCCTATACATCATAAGAACATCCCATTGAATGATGGAAGAGAGGGCCTTTAAACCCTTCTTTGTTCTTATGATCAGGACGATCAAGGAGAATGTCTTAGTCAGAAATATAATTTCTACTACTAAACTAGTTAGATCTAAATCACATATCGTATATATAATTAATGATCTAACTTATACATATTTTGCATGTATCTCATGTATTATAACTAAATTAAACTTGCATATTTTCAGATCTGAAATATCACATATAGTATCTAAAAAATAGAATTTAAATTTGATCATATCAAAAATAAAACTATTCTAGATATTTTATAGAACTATTCTATAACTAGTCTAAGCATGCATCTTTCATATCTCATATGAATAAAATAGAAATTAAAAATTTTATTTTTTATTTTTTAGATCTAATTACAATAATTATAATAATAAAAAAATAAAAATAAATTAGATCTAAAATTATATTTAATTAATTTAATAATATAATTATATTAGACTACACATAAAACTATTCTATTCTTAGTCTAGTCATGCATCTCATATATTATAGATCTAAATCATAAAATTTTTAATTTTTTAATTTTAGATCTAATTATATCTGATGTGATATCTAAAATCCTTTAATATTAAATCATAAACAAGAATTAAATTAGATCTAAAATAGATCTAATGAACTGCCAACCTGGCTCTGATACCAGTTAAAGAAAAAATCCTATTTTTTTGGCACAGGATCATTCAGATATGATCGGATCTAAAAAAATAATTTTAAAATTTTTTCTATGATCCTAATTAGATCTGAGATATCTTGAATCTAATTCTAAATATCTAATATTAAGATTAAAAATAAAATTAAATCTAATTTAATTTCATACCTGGTTTTTGGATAATCAGATTATCCTATGATGACCCTAATCTATCTTGAGGTTCTGAAAGGAGCCACGCACGTGCCTAGCCTCTACCAGTGTCTACTTGGATAGGATCTGGAGGTCTTATTCTTCTAAATCATCTCTTCAAAAATTAGATCTGGATCTGATCTTAAAGTTCTTCAAAACTACTTTGAAGAAGCAGCGATCGTTTGTTTTAAAAGTGTTGCCTTCTTCCTGATCTGAGTGCCTTTCTTCCTTGGATTGCACTTGAACCCATGCCCAACTCCTTTAGGCATGGAGAGGAGAGAGAAGATCAGAGGGAGGCATGGAATAAAGGAGGGCAGTCTTGTGGCGTGGTGAAGGGGAGAAGCTCTCTAACTTTAGGTGCAGATAGGATTTAAATAGATCCTGCTGCGCCATGCAGTGCCACATCATCTCGATCAATCAGAGGTCTTCATTCAATCAGATCTAAATCTGATTGGTGAGATGATGTCATCTGATCCAATCAGATGAGAGACCCTCAAAAATCTATATAGGTGGCGCCAACACTGGATAAACAGGAATCTTTGGTGCCTAGGTGTTTAAACCCATCAAAATATCCTGAAGTCCCATGTGTATGGAACTCCATCCCTTATCCACATGGGGTGCATGTCTAGGGTGGCATGCACCCTCTCTCTTACCTATTTTTGCTGGGGGACAAGAGCCCTAGGTGCTCTCTTAAAGATGCATGACACATGGCCCCATGTCCAGGTGTCGAGGGTCAATAGTTGACCTATGTCCAAAAACATGAATTATCAGGTGACATGAATTAGCAGGTGTTGTCTTAAATTTATCTAATAAATTAAGATAATTCTTTTTTGAACTGGACAAGCTCTAGTTAGACTAAGATAAGATTTTTGAGTGAGCTCAAACAAATTTGGCTCAGCCGAGATGAACCAAAATGATTACAAAAGAAGAATGTTAGGCTCAATCGTGTGCTAGCATGATTTTCTTGAACCTAATTAGATCTAATCCAAATCAATTAAATTGAGTTAGTCTAATTGATGACATCCAGACCCAAACCTTTATTTGTGTGATCCAATCAAGTTTAGTTCCATATGGTAATGAGACATATCACGATCTCTATCATCGACATCATTGAAATACCTTTCGATGGATCAGAACTTTTCTGATTCATATAATTAGAATGATCGATCATCTAAATCATTTTAATTGCTTCCAAAATTCACCAGTGATACCTAGTAGTATATGATGGCAACCTATCAGAATTGAAAGTTAATCTCTCGGTGTAGCCACCTGTGTAATTGGGTTCTTCTATCTTGAGCCCCAACTGGATTAGGGTTAAGGTGAACTCATCAAATCCAATATCCATCATATGAATTAATTATTTGATTTGAGTCTAATGTGAATCCTAATAGAAACTCTTTCTATCATATTCACACTACCATGGCCATGGACTTATGGACTCAATCTAATGATTATCATAGGACTACTTCTCATCTATCGAGGTAGATAGATCTCCTATTGGTGCAATCCAAATCCTACAATGAACATGCTATAGCCAACATACACCCCAGGATTCTGAATGGCTAGGTGATCGAGTTATGATGTAGTCAAACTATAATAGCCTCATGGTGAACTATTGATGCACCTCAGGTCAATGAACTAGACACACCACTGCAGCAACTAGTCAGTCATCAACGAGAAGGTAAACTTTCTTATGACTACTCGAGGTGGTCACGCTTAGTGCTCTCATTCTCTAACGAGTATCTATACTCTCATTTCGGTATCTCCACACCATAGACTTAAGACACATCTATCCTAAAAAATGATCGTATACCAATCTTCTAGATTGATCACCATCCTCGTGATGATCCTATGGTTGAGAGTAGTTTATGAGTTAATTATAAAAATTCATGTCTTAAATTTTCAACTCTTGAAAATATGAATTATCATGACCATTAACTCAAAAGATGTATCACAGATACTTTAAATATATACTATGATAGAAAATAATCTATTTATTAATTTATAGTTAAAATTATAAAATTATCCTTAGAAGTATATTACAAATGTCAGCCAATCTGGCTTCTAGGGCACACATCTAACACCTTCCATCTTATCCGCCCGTCCATCCATCGAATAGAGAGCATTTTTGAAAAAGTGGATGGATGAAGATAATAAAGCTAGGTACTATATGTTGGGCTTGATGTCTAATGAGCTTCAGCGCTAACATGAGGACATTAAGACTGCTCATCAAATGTTGGCTCATCTATAGGAGTTATTTGGTGAGGAGAGTTGTACACCCAAGTATCAAGTTACTAGAAGACTTTTCAAGTCTCAAATGCATGATGGAAAGTCGATCTAAGATCATTGTCTGATGATGATCAAGAAATTAGAAGAGCTTGAGAAGCTCGGTGTCAAGATAGATAGGAACTTGCAAATTGATGTGATCTTGCAGTTCTTAACTGATGCATATGGATAGTTCATCATAAACTTTTATGTGCATAAGCTGCAATGTACTCTAGCCAAATTGATGAACATGCTGGTTACTACTGAGCTCTCTTTGAAAGATTCAAAGGGCTCAGTGCTTCTATGGAGCGGACTTCTTCCAAGAGAAAGTCTTTTAAAAAGAAGTATTGAAAAATGTGTTCCAAAGCCAATCGTCAGCCTATTGATGGTTAAGCTATATTGTAATTATAATTAATTTATAAATAAAATATTTTTTTTGATATTTCTCATCGTAAAGTATTCATCTTCTAATGAACTTCATTATTTTGATGAAGTCCTTAGGACTATTTAGCTTTGATAAAGAAAGAATTTATCGATTAGTCCTTAAAACTATTCATGATCAAATGATAGGCTGTTAATTAGGATGACAGCGTCTATCAAGCATAGGTCACTGTATGTCATATAAGTTGGTTATCCTCTAAACCAAGAAGTATGGAGATACTGGTATGGCATATAGGTGAGAGTATGGGTACATCATCATTGAATATGACCAACTCCAGAGCATTCTGCTATCAAGAATGTCTCTGATGGGATATAGATATAAGTGTCCCTTAGATCTGAGATCACCTCAGTGACTTGCAAGCAACTCACTATACTTTAGTGCTAGACTAACTAAATTTCTAATTTAGTAACAGAAGAATTCTAGGCACAGTCAAGTACTTGTGAAGTCGGTGTGTGATCAAGATGGGATTGACCACTCTAAGAGTTGGAGAAGAATGTATCACTGTGTTTTAATATAGCAAAACCTTGGCTAGGATAATCCGTCAGATGGATTTAATATTTTAAAATATAATGTGGACAATCTAATAGAGTTGATAGTTGAACTCTGAGGTGTTCTACAAGCATTTTGGTTACCGACGGTCGGATAGGTCGAATGTATAGAACAACATCCTTAGAATCCATGTGGATATCATTACTAGATGGTTACTTCGATTGATATAAAAATTTATTTCTATGCTACTAGCTTAGGTTCGAATCTGTGAGATCATATTCATTAGAACTCATGATCTAATTGGATGGTTGATCAATGATTAAGAATCATTCTAAGGTTAAATGATCAATACGATTGATGTTTAACCTAGTGCAAGATTGCATGAGGATCAATTAAGCAATTAGATTATTAATTAGCTTAATTTAATTAAATTAGAGGACTAAGATTAAGTCTAACTAAATATAATTTAATTAGATTTGATTTGGACTTGATTGGATCAAGTTTAATTGGCTTATTAGATAAGCCAAGTGCAAGAAAAAACTAGTCCTAGTTAAACTAGGACTTAGGTCAACCCATTTTTCTAATTTGATTAAAAAATTAAATCAAAATTTAATTTAATTTAATTAAGTCATTAATTGGGTTAGGATCTAATTTAATTTGGTTGACTTGATTTTTATTTAATTTGGTTTGAGAAACTATTTTGACCAAGTCATTGATGGAATCCTAGTAAAACTAGGATTCCACCTTGCGCCACCTTAGCCCCCCACACCCCATGCCCTCTTTCTCTTTTATTTTGTGTGACAAAAACCTCTCTCCCAGGCCTTCTCATGCACACCCTGCTCTCCTCTCTTTCTCATATGAAAATTTGGTAGTGGACCAAGTCAAAGAAAAGAATTGGTTTTGGTTTCAAATATCATGAGATAGTGTTTTGAAAAATCAAAATTTCTCCTCCCATGTGCGTCGCCCTCCTTATTTTCTCTCTATTTTTCATGGTAAAAAGTTGAAGGTTTTGGGTGACTTTCTCAGATGGTCCACACCTAAATTTTGGAGAGGGCATCCAACCTTGACTTGCCCAAATTGGACATTCCTTGTCTAGTTTTTGATCTAGACAAGGACTCTTTTTCTTTATATTTAGAATGAATTTTAGGTTGATTTTTTGTGAGGTTAAAAAACATTGAAATAGCTTTGGGGTGTGTGAAAACCATGGAGAGAGAGTTCTTTGGCATTGGGGTTTCATAGACACCAAACTAGGTGTCTAGGTGAGAGCAAAGAGAAGAAGAAGAGGGTCTTCTTCTAGGGTTGATGTGTTCACCTCTTTTCTTCCTCCTTTGAGATTTCTGAGAGTGTCTCACATCTAAAACCTCCTCTCCTTCTTCTCCTCTTTGGAAGAATCCAAATTCAGAAGAAGGAGGCATTTGATCGACCGTAAAAGAAGGATCAGCATAGACTAGCATACTGTGTTGATTTTCTGCATCAGGACTATTGATCATGATTCGTGGGTTCGTATGGATGACTCCTAGAGGCTGAACGTGTGTGCGGCTCATAACTTCATCCTCAAGCCTAGATTAGCAAGTTGAACATCTAACTTACATAGGTAATAGATCTGATCTATTATTTTCATACCTGCATTAGATATTATGTATATACATGTTGATGTGATCAACATATTTTAGTTTTTTTATTAAATTTTAATTTTTGATTTAATGACATGCCATGATCATGTAATAGGTTTTTAGATCTAGAATATTTTTTGATATTTAAAATTAATTTTGATTAATTTTAGTCTTTTGCTGCTTGATCTTGAAAAAGTTTCAAGATCTAGTCCTATAACCTTAGATCTAGTTTCTTCAATTGATATCAGAGTCTAGGTTGATTATTACATTATTATGTGTGTATATTTAGATTATTTCTTAGATTAGATCTAATTTATAATCTTATTATTAAATCTAAAATTAAAAATTTTGATCACACGAACTGCTATAATGTTGTTCTATTATAAGGTTTATCCCTTATAATGGAGAGGTTTGTTAGATATGTGTAATCTAGAAGTTAGAATTGGCTGACACTTGTAATACACTTCTAAGGACAAAATTATAATTTTAGCTATAAATAATAAAATAGATTATTTTTTATCACATATGTGTATTTAGTGTCTGTGATACATCCCTTGAGTTAATGGTAATGATAATTCTTATTTTCAAGAGTTGAAAATTTAAGACAAAAATTTTTATTATTAACTCATAAAATGCACCTGACCGTAGGATCATCATGAGGATGGTGATTGATCTGAAAGGTTAGTGTACAATCATTTTTTTATAGTAGATGAGTCTTGAGTCTATGGTGTAAAGACATCGGAGCGAGAGTATAAGTACTCATTAGAGAATGAGGGCATTAAGCGTGACCACCTCGAGTAGTTATAGGCAAGTCAACCTTCTCGTCGATGACTAACTCAAAGCTATAGTGGAGTGTCTGGTTCTTTGATCTGAGGTGCATCGGTAGTTCATCTTGAGGGTGTTATAGTTTGACTACACCATGACTCGATCTCCTAGCCATTCAAAATCCTGAGGTGTATGTTGGCTATAACATGTTCATTGTAGGAATTGGATTGTACCAAGATGGAATCTATCTATCTCAGTGGATGAGGAGCAGTCCTATGATGATCATGAGAATCAAGTCCATAAGCCCATGGCCATGGCAGAGAGTGAAATAATAGAAAGAGTTTCTATTAAGGTTTTCACATCGGACTTGAATTAAATGATTAAATCATATGATAGAAATTAGGGTTTGATGAGTTCACCTTAACCCTAATCTGATCGGAGCTCAAGATAGAAGAACTTAATCACACAAGTAGCTGCATCGAGAGGTTCATTTTCAGTTTTGATGAGTTGCCACCATATACTGCTAGGTGTTGCTAGTGGATTTTGGGAGCAATTAGAATGATTTAGATGATCGATCATTCCAGTTGTCTGAATCAGAAGAGTTCTGATCCATTGAAAGAAGTTTCGATGATGTTGATGATGGAGATCACTACATATCCCATTACCATACAGAACTGAACCTAACTGGATCACACAAACAAAGGTTCGAATTTGGATATCATCAATTAGACTAATCCAGTTCAATTGATTTAAATTAAATTCAATTAGGTTTAAGAAAATCATGCTAGCACACGATTAAACCTAACATTCTCCTTTTTCTATCATTATAAGTTGTCTCGACTGAGCCAAATATTTTTATGCTCACTCAGGTATCTTTACCTAATCTGACTGAAGCTTGTCCAGATTAGAAAAGGGTTGTCTTAATTTATGAGATAAATTTGAGACAATACCTGCCATTTTTCATCACGTGATAATTCTTGTCCTTTGACTTTGGTCAAATATTGATCTTTGACCCTTGGACATCTGCCCATGTGTCATGCACTTATTGAAGAGTAGATAGGGGCTTGTCCCCTTACTAGATTTTGGAAAGGAGGGGGCGCACGCCTAGGATGGCGTGCATCCATGGATAGGGATGCCTGGAGTCCCATACGGATGGGACTCTAGGTTGCTTCTTGGATTCAAACTAGGTGACCCTCACCTATAGACTTTGACCAATCTTAGGTGCCATCTAAGGATGAATCTATAGGTTTCTCATCTGATTAGATCAAATGATGTCATCCCATCAATCAGATTTAGATTTGATTGCATGAAACAACGTGATTGGTCGGGGTGATGTGGCACTGCGTGGCGCAGCAGGATCTATATAAAGACCTATCTGCCCCTAATTTTTTGTGAACTCTCTCCTAGCCCATGCCCCAAGGCTGCCTCTCTCACTCATCCATGCCATCTTTTGATCATCTCTCTCCTCTCCATGCCCATGGAAGTTGGGCCTTCGGTTTGGTGCGATCCAGGCAAGAAAAGGCTGACAACAAAGGAAGAAGGCAGCATTGCTGTAGAGTCGACAACAGATCTTCGAAAGAAGTTTCGAAGATCCTCTAAATTAGATCCAGATCTAATTTTTAGAGACATGATAAAGAAGAAGAAAATCTCCAGATCCAACCTAAGTGGACACCGATAGAGGTCAGATGTTTGCATGGCTAGATCCAGAACCTCAGGCTATCAACAGATCATCAATGGATAATCGGATTACCCATATCAAGATAAAACTAATTTAGATTTAATTTAATTTATTTTCTTATTTATTAGATCATAAAATTAGATCTAAAAAATGTTAGATCTGATTTAGATCTAAGAGAAAATTTTTAAAATATGCCTCTTAATCCAATCAGATTTGAACGAACCTGACCCAAAAATTCAGGATTTCCCCTTCAACTGGTATCAGAGCCAGATTGCACTAAAATTTATTTAGATATAATTTAATATAATAAATTATTAATTTTAGATATCACATTAGATGTGATTAGATCTAAAATTAGAAAATTAAAAAATTAAAATTAATTAATCTAGATCTAATATGTATGAGATACATAACTAGACTAGGAATAGAATTATTCTGTGTAGTCTAGTATAATCATAATTTTTATTTGATTAATTATAATTTTAAGATCTATTTATTTACTATTTTATAATCTTATAAATGTTATAATCAGACCAAAAAATAGAAAATAAATTAAATTTAATTTGTTCATATGAGATATGGTAGTTGACTAGTTGTTGAATAGTTCTACAAATAAGTCTAGATTAAATTTTATTTGATGAGATCAAATTTAAATTTAATTTTTAAGATGATTATGAGATAATTTAGATCTGAAAAATATGCATGATATGATGTATACAAAATATATTTTAATTAGATCAATTTTTTATATGAGATATATGCTTAGATCTAATTAGTTTTGTAGATTAGTTGTATTTCTGATTAAGGCGTTCCCCTTGGCTATCCGATCATAAGAACAAAGTAGGATTTAAAGACCCTCTCCTCTCATTCAATGGGATGTTCTTATGATGTGTAGGGGTGCAGCACGTTCGTCCTTAATCAGAAATTAAAAACTTACTTTCTGCAAAACTCTAGATCCTGAAACCCTAGGATCTTATTTACATATTTTATTTATGAATCCTAAACTTAATTAAGAATTAAGATTATGAAATATATTAGGCTAAAATTAAGAATTTTCAGATCTAAGACATGTTCATAAAATTGGGTTTAGGCTTGGATAGCTCAATTAGATCTTAACGATTGATCAAACTAAATCAAGAGTTGGTTAGATGGGATCAACAATGCTTAAATTGACTGGCCTAATAGGATTAAGTCTGGGTCAAGATCGAGTCATATGAGTGATCGATCAAGCTAAGACCTAATTAGGCTTAGTGGTTAGAGTTTGGATTGTAGGCTAATATGATTGGTTCTGGCTCAACAATTTGATGTCTAAGGTAAGTTTGGCAGATACGACCGATTGATTTTTAATTGGGAGCTACTCGACTCGAATGCATTCTTATCGAGTTAATGGCATATCCCTTCCATCGGTCTCACTTACTTGGCCATGTTTGTTGACTCAGTTCTGATCTGAGGTGGTCAATAATCCGAGCTAACCCATGCCACTAGGTTAGTCATAATGGTTATGACTATGTCAAGTCTAGTTTAATGAGACCTAAATCAAATCTTCCTAAGAAAAGATTAAGTCAAGGTCTTCCACCATTGTAGATGTGCGGGCCCTTCTCGGGGTTGATTGTTCTCGACTGGTTACAATGGCTCAGTTGCATTGGGAAGATGCAATCATGTCTATTAGGCATTGAATGCTATGGGCTGGAGGATGAATTGGGCTTAATATTCTGGATACGGTGAGAGACTGAATTAGGAATCCAATCTATGCAAATGATGGGTCTGACTTAACTAAGGAGTGGATCAATATTCTAGACACGGTGAGATTCATGAATTAGAGACCAAGTTTGGGTGCATCATGATTAGAGAATCATTAAATAAGAGTTGTTCACTCATTGGCTAATCCATCACCAATAACTGTTAGGTGAGGTGATGATGAAGGAAAATTCTGAATTTCTCGGATCAGGTTCGTTTAGATCTGATTGGATCGAGAGGCATATTTCAAAAATTTCTTCTTAGATCCTAATCAAATATGATACTTTTCAAATTTAATTTTATGATCTGATAAATAAAAAATTAAATTAAATTAAAACTAAATTAATTTTACCTTGATTCTGGGTAATCCGATTACCCATTGATGATCCTACGGAAGCTCTGAGGTTCTGGATCTAGCCATGCAAACACCTGGTCTCTACCGGTATCCACTTAGGCTGAATCTTGAGATCTTCTCCTTCTCTTTTTTTTCTCCAAAAATTAGATCTAGATCTGATTTGGAGGATCTTCAAAACTTCTTCTGAAGATCACCCGTCGTCTCTGCAGTAGTGCTACCTTCTTCCTTTTTCGTCAGCCTTTTCTTACCTATCTCGCACTAATTTGAAGGCCCAACTTCCTTGGGCGTAGAGAGGAGAGAGAGGGCTTGATGGTGACATGGAGAAGGGAGAGGGACAGCTTGGGGGCATGGGCTAAGAGGAACTTATTAAAAAGTGGGCACAGACATGGTCTATTTATAGACTCTACTGCGCCATGCAGTGCTGCATCACCTCGGCCAATCACGTTGCTTCGTGCAATCAGATCTAAATCTGATTGGTGAGATGACATCACCTAATCCAATCAGATGAGAGACTCATAGATTTATCCTAAGGTGGCGTCTAAGATTGGTCAAAGTCTATAGGTGAGGGTCACCTAGTTTGAATCCAACAAGCAACCTGGAGCCCCATCCGTATGGGACTCCAACGTCCCTATCCATGGGCGCACGCCATCCTAAGCATGCACCCCCTTCTTTCTAATTTCTAGAGAGGGGACAAGCCCCTATCTGCTCTCTAATAAGTGCATAACACATGGGCAGATGTCCAAGGGTCAAAGGTCAACGTTTGATCAAGTTAAAGTACAAAAAATGGCAGGTGACGAAAAATGGTAGGTGTTGTCTCAAATTTATCTCATAAATTAAGACAATCCTTTTCTGACTTGGACAAGCTCCAGTTAGACCAGATAAAGGTACCTGAGGGAAGCACAAACTTATTTGGCTGAGTCGAGATAACTTTTATGATAGAAAAAAGAGAACGTTAGGCTCAATCATGTGCTAGCATGATTTCCTTGAACCTAATTGAATCTTATTCAAATCAATTGAACTGGATTAGTCCAATTGATGATATTCAGATCCAAACCCTTATTTATGTAACCCAGTTAGGTTCAGTTCTATATGATAATGGGATATGTCATGATCTCTATCATCGACATCATCGAAACTCCTTTCGATGGATCAGAACTCTTCTGATTCAGACAATTAGAATGATCGATCATCTAAATCATTCTAATTGCTCCCAAAATCCACCAGTGATACCTAACAGCATATGGTGGCAACCCATCAAAACTAAAAATGAACCTCTTGGTGCAGCTACTTATGTGATTAAGTTCTTCTATCTTGAGCTCCGATCAGATTAGGGTTAAGGTGAACTCGTCAAACCCTAATTTCTATCATATGATTTAATCATTTGATTCAAGTCCGATGTGAAAACCTTAATAGAAACTCTTTCTATTATTTCACACTCTGCCATGGCCATGGGCTTATGGACTTGATTCTCATGATCATCATAGGGCTGCTCCTCTTCTACCGAGGTAGATAGATTCCATCTTGGTGCAATCCAATTCCTACAATGAACATGCTATAGCCAACATACACCTCAGGGTTCCGAATGGCTAGGAGATCGAGTCATGGTGTAGTCAAACTATAATACCCTCAAGGTGAACTATCAATGCACCTCAGGTCAAAGAATCAGACACATCACTGCAGCATCGAGTCAGTCATCGACGAGAAGGTAGACTTCCTTAAGACTACTCGAGGTGGTCACGCTCAGTGCCCTCATTCTCTAACAAGTATCTGTACTCTCGCTCCAGTGTTTCTACACCATGGACTCAAGACTCATCTATTATAAAGAAACAATTGTATAATAACCTTTTGGATCAGTCATCATCCTCATGATGATCCTATGGTCAGGAGCATTTTATGAGTTAATAAATGACAATTCATGTCTTAAATTTTTAACTCTTGAAAATATGAATTGTCATTACCATTAACTCAAGGGATGTATCATAGATACTAAATACACTTATATGATAGAAAATAACCTATTTTATTATTTATAGTCAAAATTATAATTTTGTCCTTAGAAGTGTATTACAAGTGTCAGCCAATTCTGGCTTCTAAGGCACACATATCTAACAAACTCCCACTTGACCTAAAGCCAATTGGCTACAAATCTAAGTTCCATCTTCTCAAGGTGGGATTTGATCTTCTGTTGGCCCAATGGCTTTGTAAGCGGGTCTGCCACATTGTCTGCAAAGTCGACTCTCTTGGTCTCAACGTATCCCTTCTCGAGGTAATCACGGATAAGGTGATATCACCGCTCGATGTGCTTGGATTTCTGGTGAGACCTTGGCTCCTTAGCAAGGGCTATGATGCCATTGTTGTCGCAGTACAGAAGAATGACATTTGATTGCATCACTCCAATCTCTACGACAAACTTCTTATACCAGAATGTCTTCTTTGCTACTTTCGATGCAGCAATGTATTTCGCTTCCATGGTGGAATCTGCTATTACTGTCTGCTTGGAACTCTTCCAACTGACAGCTCTACCATTGCACAAAAATAGACTCCTAGATATCAACTTTCGATCATCTATATCGGACATAAAATCCGAGTCTGTATATCCCTAGACTTGGAGTTCTCCATTGCCAGAGATCAATAACATATCCTTAGTTCTTCTCAAGTACTTAAGGATACATTTCATAGAAGTTTAGTGCTCTTCACCTGGATTTGACTGATATCTGCTTGTGACACTCACAGCATGGATTAGAAGCCAGAATTGGCTGACACTTATAATACACTTCTAGGGGTAAAATTATAATTTTGACTATAATCAATAAAATAGATTATTTTCTATCACATATGTGTATTTAGTGTCTGTGATACATCCTTTGAGTTAATGGTAATGATAATTCATATTTTTAAGAGTTGAAAATTTAAGACATGAATAATCATTATTAACTCATAAAATGCTATCGACCATAGGATCATCATGAGGATGGTGATTGATCTCGAAGGTTGGTGTACAATCACTTTTCTTTAGTAGATGAGTCTTGAGTCTATGGTGTGGAGATATCAGAGCGAGAGTACAGGTACTCGTTAGAGAATGAGGGCACTGAGCGTGACCACCTCGAGTAGTCATTAGGAAGTCTACCTTCTCGTCAATGACTGACTCGATGCTGCAGTGGTGTGTCTGGTTCTTTGACCTGAGGTGCATCGATAGTTCACCTTGAGGGTGTTATAGTTTGACTACACCATAACTCGATCTCCTAGCCATAAAACCTGAGGTGTATGTTGGCTATAGCATGTTCATTGTAGGAACTGGATTGCATCAAGATGGAATCTATCTACCTCGGTGGTAGAGGAGCAGCCCTATGATGATCATGAGAATCAAGTCCAGAAGCCCATGGCCATGGTAGAGTGAAATAATAGAAAGAGTTTCTATTTAGATTTTCACATCGGACTTGAATCGAATGATTACATCATATGACAGAAACTAGGGTTTGACGAGTTCACCTTAACCCTAATCTGATCGGGGCTCAAGATAGAAGAACTTAATCACACAGGTAGCTGCACCAAGAGGTTCGCATTCAGCTCTGATGGGTTGCCACCATATACTGCTAGGTGTCACTGGTGGATTTTGGGAGCAATTAGAATGATTTAGATGATCGATCATTCTAGCTGTTCGAATCAGAAGAGTTCTGATCCATCGAAAGGAGTTTCGATGATGTCGATGATAGAGATCATGACATATCCCATTACCATACAGAACTGAACCTAACTGGGTCACACAAATAAGGGTTTGAATCTGGTGATCATCAATTGAACTGATCTAGTTCAATTGATCTGAATGAGATTCAATTAGGTTCAAGAAAATCGTGCTAGCACTCGATTGAACCTAACGTTCTTCTTTTACTATCATAAATAGTTGTCCTGACTGAGCCAAAGGAGTTTGTGCTCAATCAGAGGCCTTCACTTGGTCTGACTGGAGCCTGTCCAGATCAGAAAAAGGTTGTCTTATTTTGTAAGACAATACCTGCCATTTTTGGTCACCTGCCATTTCTCATCCTTTGACTTTGGTCAAAAGTTGACCTTTGACTGGTCAAATGTTGACCATTGATACTTTGACTTCTTGATCCACATGTCATGCACCTATTGGAGAGCTGGTGGGGGCTTGTCCCCCTGCCAGAACCTGGCAAGGAGGAGGGCGCGCACGCCACCCTTGGCGTGTGCCCAAGCTTGGAGGCGCCTAGGAGTCCCTTGTTGGACAGGGACTCCATCTCCTTTTTGGATTTCGATTAGACTTCTCCTAAGAACCAAGTTTGACTGGTCTTAGGCACCATCTAAGGAGGAATCCAAGGGACTCTATTCCACCAATCAGATTTAGATCTGATTTCACAAAGGGTTGTGATTGGTTGGGAAGAAGAGGAGTTGGATCACGCATAGTCTATAAATAAGACCCTGCGCCCAACTCAAGAGGCAATTGAAAATTCCCACATCCCAAGGCTGGTTCTCTTCTCCTCCTCCATGCCAAGCCCATCTTCTCCCTCTCCTCTCCACGCCCAAAGTAGTTTGGGATCTTGGTTGGTGCAATCCAGATCAAGAGAAAGGCGATCAGAAAGCTAGAAGGCTGCGCTGCTGCAAAGGACAACTGCTGATCTTCGAAAAGGTATTTTGAAGATCCTCCAGATCAGATCCAGATCTTGAATTTTTGGAGATGTGATAGAGAAGAAGAGGATCTCTAGATCCAGCCTGAGTGGATACCGGTAGAGGCCAGGCACTTGCATGGCTAGATCCAGAACCTTCCGCTGCTTATCAGGATCATCAACGGATAATAGGATTACCCTACTTCAAGGTAAATTAAATTTGATTTAATTTATCTAATTTTATTTTAATTATTAAAATAATAAAAATCAGATCTGAAACATCTTAGATCTGATTTAGATCAAAGAAAAAAATTTTTTAAAATATATCTCTTGATCTGATCAGATCTGAACGAACCTGGATCCGAAAAAATCAGGATTTTTCCTTCAACTGGTATCAGAGCCAAGGTTCTAAAGTGTTTAGATCTGATTTTAAATTTATTTTAATTAAAAAATAAGTGATTTTAGATGTCACATGAGATGTGATCAGATCTAAAATTAGAAAAAATTAAAATTAAATGATTTGGATCTAAGATTAGAAAATATGCATGACTAGTTCTAAAATAGAATAGTTCTATAGAATAGTCTTGCATGTTTATAATTTAATTTGATTAAATCATATTTTAGATCTATTTATTTACTATTTTTTGATATTATAATTATTATAATAACATCTAAAAAATAGTAAATAAAAATTATTTAATTTTAAACATCATATGAGATATGATTGATGCATGTCTAGACTAGTTGTAGAATAGTTCTACATAGTTGTCTAGATTAGAATTTATTTTGATAAGATCAATTTAAATCTAATTTTTTAGATTATTATGAGATAATTTAGATCTAAAATCATGCATGATTCGATACATGAGATGTATGCAAAATATGCCATGATTAGATCTAATTTGTATATGAGATATATGATATAGATCTAAAACTGTTTTGTAGTATTGCATGTTCCTGATTAAGGCATTCCTCTTGGCCGTCCGGTCATAAGAATGAAGAAGGGTTTAAAGGCCCTCTCTTTCCATTCGATGGGGTGTTCTTATGATGTGTAGGGGTGCTGCACGTTCGTCCTTAATCAGAAATCCAAAACTTACTTTCTGCAAAATCCTAGATCCTGAAACCCTAGGATTTATTGTGCATATTTTGTTTATGAACCCTACTTAATTAAGAATTAAGATTATATGGAATATTAATTAGGTCTAAAATTGAGAATTTTAGATCTAAGACATATTCATAAATACTGGGTTCGGGCTTGGGTAGCTCAATTAGGTCTAAGCGGTTGATCAAACCGAATCAAGAGTTGGTTATTCAACAAGTTGGATAATGACTTCGGGAAATCAACGGACTCAATAGCCTTTTTCTTCAATTTGTCTCGATCCTATCTTCTGCTATATGACCTAATCTCAGGTGCCATAGATATTCTATCATTTGGACTATACCGTTTAGGTTCATTTGGCATTCACATTTTTGCCTCGATAGTTAGAACAGACTACATCAATATGTAGCTGATAAAGATCATTAATAAGAAAACCATTTGCAATTTTATTTCTTCAAAAAGAATGTTACAATGATCCATAAAGAAGGTAATCACATGAGCCTTCTAGTGCTAAGCATAAAAACAAAAATTCAAATTCCTGCTAGCTGTAGGCACATTAATTAACAGTCTTTCAAAACTAAGTCCTAAATCAGATGGTAATTCAAGAGGATATGTTTCCACCACACTGCAGGCAACTCTTGGGCACCAATTACCAACGCCATAGGATCATATCTCCATCCCTCAGCCTCCTGCTATCCTCACAGATCCTGCATGGAGAGTACGTTAGATGAGCACTAGAACCAAAGTCAAGCACCCAACTGGATGCAGAAGAAATCATAAGGTGGTATGACCTCAAATAATGAGCATTCCTCAAAAGGACCTTCCTTCTTGCTCTTCAGGGTGGCCAGAGTAAGTAGGACAGTTCACTTTTCATTGGCATCGCTTGTTGCAATGGATAATACTTTTTCTTGGCAGTGGCTTTCATCTTTGTGCTCTGCCTCCTTCTTACTTTTCTCCTTCCACCTTCTGCTTTTTCGTAAGACTTTCTTTTTCTTTCCAGAAGACTTTCTTAATTGGAAGAAGTCTGTCCCATAGCAAGAATCGAGCTCTTTTAGAACCTTCATAGAAACCCCCCGCTCAGCGGTGACCAGCATGTTTCATTAATTCGGCCAAGAAATTTTGAAGTTTATGCATATGGTAATTCATGATGAATTGCCCATATGCATCAGTCAAGGATTGTAGATTAACATCATTTTGCAGATCCAAGTCTAACTTCACACCGAGCTTCTCAAGCTCTTCCATGTCCTTGATCATCATCAAACAGTGATCTTGGACTGATTGCCCATCACGCATCTTAGCCTTAAAAAGTTATTTCGTGACTTGATACTTGGCTGCGTGACTCTGTTCACCAAACATCTCCTGCAGGTGAGCCAATATTTGGCAAGCAGTCCCGATATCTTCATGTTGGCGCTGGAGCTCATCAAACATCGAGCCCAACATGCAATATCTAGCCTTATTATCTTCGTCTATTCATTTTTCTAGAAACGCTCTCTGTTCAGTGGATGGATGGGCTGGTAAGGTGGGAGGGTCCTAGTCCAATACATGGGTTAACTTCTCGAAATCCAAAATGATTTTGTAGTTTCTGAGCCAATCTTTATAATTGGGTTCGATCAGTTTACGTGTATCCAGGATACGTGCTAATGGGTTGGATGCAGATATTTTTCTATAGAGAGTCAAAGATTCAAGTTAGATACTGTATTTATGACTTGACCAATTTATTTAGAAATTTTATTTTTAAACAAATTAGCTCTCACTATTTTCTCGGATCCCTACACTCCCTCTATAGAGATGCAAAAATCTCTACGATTAATGATTTCTAGTGGGTGGTGCGGTCTCACCAACTGACTCATCACCTCACCTAACAGTTATTGGTGATGGGTTAGCTAATGAGTGAACAACTCTTGTTCGATGATTCTCTAATCATGGTGCACCCAAACTTGGTCTCTAATTCATGAATCTCACCATATCCGAAATATTGATGCACTCCTTAGTTAAGTCAGACCCATCATTTGCACAGACGGGATTCCTAATTGTGTCTCTCACCATATCTAGAATATTAAGCCCAACTCATCCTCTAGCCCATAGCATCCAATGCCTAATAGACATGGTTGCATCTTTCCGATGCAATTGAGCCACTGTATCCAGCCAAGAATAATCAACCTCGGAAAGGGCCCGCACATCTACAATGGTGGAAGATCTCAAACTTAATCTTTTCTTAGGGAGAATTGATTCAGATCTCATTAAACTAGACTTGTCATAGTCATAACAATTATGACTAACCTAGTGGCATGGGTTAGCTCAGATTATTGACCACCTCAAATCAAAACTAAGTCAGCAGATATGGCCAGGTAAGTGAGATCGGTGGAAAGGATATACCATTAACTCTAACAAGAACGCATTCAGGTCGAGTAGCTCCCAATTAAAAACCAATCGATCGTATGTGCCAAACTTACCTTAGACACCAAAATTGTTGAGTCAGAACTAATTGGGTTAGCCTACAATCCAGACTCTAACCTTTGAGCCTAATTAGGTCTTACTTGATCGTGACATGATCTTGACCCAGACTTAATCCTATTAGGCTGGTCAATTTAAGCATTGTTGATCTCCATCTA